>CAUYQG010239764.1:0-28968 GCA_963574415.1 Tarsius wallacei | reverse complement strand
TACCACTGATCTCCTCTTGTCTGATTGCTCTTGCTAGGTCTTCCAAAACTAACTCCTGTCTTTTACAGGTAATTTTTCCTCACTCATTTCCCACTTTAGCCTCAAATATGGCAAAAAGAAAGCAAATAGACAGAACTGGGTGATCACTAGAACTGCTTCCTTGATGACTTTCTTCTTTGGTCATTCTGTGGTCTTTCTCCTTGTATTCTGATTTTAGTTCTGGTTATCCATTCCTAGCCTCTTCCTAGTTGTAATAAATTGTGAGGCTCTACCCATCTATCATTTCTTCATTAATAATTGTTGAGTGCCCACTACCAGCCTGGCCCAGTCCTGGAATGGGGACAGAGACAGGAGTGCAGTAGACAGGACAGATGTTTTCTTTCAGACCTTACTCCTAGCTCTATTTTATCTTGACTTTGGGTATTCAAAGGGAACCTTCCAATAATATGTTTTGAGGAATGCTTGCTAATTGTATTTAGCATTTTTATAAATTTTCAATTTCTATCATATTTTGCAAAAAACACATAAATTTTAACATCTGCGTATAAAAGTCATCTAAAAGTATTTCCTTCACATGTGTTTAGACTTAGTGTACCCCTGTAGGTAATCAGCACTCCAAGAAACTGGCCTCAACTCTGAAGAACCCTGGGGAAAATGTAAACTCCCTTGAGCCTCAAGTTTTTTATCTTAACAAAAAAGAAGGATCAATCATGCCTGAAGTGGTTATCCATCCCTGAAAATCATATATTCTGCAAGAAAACTCTCATGCAGAGCATCTTTCATATTATTTTAAATGGAAAACTTATAATGCAGTACACCTAAAACCAAAACATCTGTTCAGTTTCCTAAAGCATAATGAAAACACCTATATTATAGGTAACAAGCTACCATATTAGAATGGGAAAAGTTTGACAAATCATTCACAGATAACCAAACAATTAATAAGGTTAACAAATGGTTCCTTTGTGTAACTAGTGACTCAATCCCTCAGTGCCGTTAAGACTATTGTTGATACTGTGTGTGCTTTGCAACAGATATACACATGGAATTCTGTTGCTGTACCAATGCTCTACTAAGAATGTGTCCCCAAAATTCATGTTAATCCCTAATGCAACAATGTTGAGAGGTAGAACCTTTAAGAGGTGATTAGATCATGAGGGCACATGAATTAATGTGGTTATTGTGGAAGTAGCCTTGTTATCTAGAGAATGGATTTGTTATAAAAGCAAGTTTGGCTTCATCACTGGCTTGCTCTCATGCATGTGCATGCTCTTTTGCCCTTCCATCTCTCACCATGGGATGACGCAGCACAAAAGTCCTTACCAGATGCTGGCACCATGCTTCTGGAGTTTCCAGCCTTCAGAACTGTGAGCTAAATAAATTTGTGTTCATTATAAAGCACCCAGTCTGTGGTATTCTGTTACAGCAGCACAAAATAGACTTTAAACAATCAATGATATTAGAAATGTTAACTCAAGACTTTTCCTGCATGTTGTTTTGTTAAACATGGTTCTTTGATTTGGAGGAATGTAATATAAACTTTTAACATGTCAACACCAGTCAAAAACTGTTAAGAAATATGTGTGTTTTGTGGATAATAAATCCAAGAGAGAAATTTCTACTAGGAAACTGGTAACCAGGATATACAGGGCCGCCCTGTACAAGTGAAAGCACCATAAAATGAAAAAGCTTACTGGTATAATTTTTCACCTAGTGTCTAAATAGGATTACCTAAGGTATATAATAAAAGGAAAATCAGGGAAAGCAAGCAGAGCCTGATAATATAAATGGAAGAAAAAGAGCAATAGTCACTGATTAGTGATTTTCAATTCACAAAGCACTTCCAGGCATATTATCTCCTGATTGCCATTAAAGTCCTATGAGGCACAAGAAGTGTTTTTCCTATCTCTCCCTTGTTTCTGAGGAAGCTGATTTTCAGCCAGGTTAAGTGACCAGGCCAAAGTCACACACCTAGCCTCCTTTGATCCTAAGGTTCTTTACACTAGTTCCCCAGTTATGCTTTGAGAGGCAAGAACCTGTACCTTCATCATTCTTGCCTTTGCCTGGTACATGGTGCCCCACTGATCATGGTCTATTGGTCTGAAGTTCAAAAAGAGATCTCTTTACCATAACTTTTCTGAAACAGCAAAGTTTCCCATTTGCTTTCCAAAGAGAATACTTGACAGTTATAGGCCATAGGCCTGGTCCAAGACAAAATCTTAAGAAACTACAATCTGTTTTGGCCTTCTGCTATATAGTGTTCTCTTAAGATCTTCACATGACATCACCTTCCCAGAAGCCCAACTGAAAGAATCCACACTGTCTTCTCAGATAGTCCTCCCAATCCCTCTGTTTCCCCTCACAGAAGCACAAAATGGTGGGTTTGGATGGGACCATGGTAGTAGTGACAGTCATGATAGGGTAAATTATGCTTTGCAAAAAAATTAACCACAAATCTCAGGAGCTTAACCCAACAAAACTCATTTTCCACTCACACTATATGTCTGATGCATGTCAGTTGTGTTCCTTGGGGCCATACAGGACCTCAGACTAACAGAAATATCACCTGGACATTGTTTCCACAGTGACAAACGTGGTGGGAATCTGCTTGTAAGTAACACAGATCAGATCTACTCATGTTCTTCTGGCCAAAACAAGTTACACACCGTGCTTAACTTACTGGGTGTGCAGTAGAAGAAACAGAATATTGGCGACCAGACTAATGACAACCTAGAGTCCAGTCTTCTTCTGATGTTTGATCATCCCCAATACTAATCCCCCAAAGGACTCAAACCTGCACATGAACTTCTCCTATAATAGGAAGTTACTTTCTCATGACCACTCAATTTATTTTGAAGAGAGCTTTATTTGTTGAAAACAAAAATTATTTAAAATAATCGAAATTGGCCTCTCTGTAGCTGTTGCTGTTTAGTATTCACTCTTTTGTTAGGGTCCCAGGATAAATCATTAATTTGTTTAATAAATAAAATATATTTATTTAAACATCTAATGAGAGTTATTGTGCTCATATATTAACTCATTTAACTATTATATATCTCTACCATCCAAGAGGGCTTGGGTATAAGATGCAGTATCTTGTATGGATATGGCATAGATAATCTCCCAATGTCATTGGAGAAAAAATCAAGCGTCTCCAAATTGAGTGGGTGAGTTGAAGGGAATCTGTGGAGAAGGCTTTCTGGAGAAAGACAGTTGATGTCAGCACAATAAAGGAGGGGCAGTCGGAAGATAAGAATATACCAGAGGAAGGTATTGTATTTGGTAGCCTAGGTGTGAAACTGCAGGATGCTTGATGAAGTCTGGAAAGCAGGATGTCTTTTGGGGAAGGACTTGAGACAAGGTGAGCATCAAATAATGAAGATCTCTGAGTGACTGGAAATCCTGGAAGCGATTGAATTTTAAGCATAAAATTGACATAAACTGATGCACATTGTAGCACCACCATTCTGGCAGCAGGGGGCAGAACGGAACACAAAAGACCAGCCTGAATCTGAGGGAGTATTGCAGTGATCCTGGATAGGGCCATGTGGCTAGAGCTAAGGTGGTGATCTTGCAAAGAAGGGGGAAGACTTGAAAGAAGGAGGTGGGATGGATGGCACCTGGTAATTAACTCCAAAAGGTGAGGCAAATGTTATGGGGAGCTAGGGTGCCTCCCAAACATCTGGCATAGGCAACCAGGTAGACGGTGATATCATTCACAGAGGTAGGAATATTCAAGGAGATTGGTGAAAGTTTTTGATGAGTTCAGTTTTGACCAGGTTGAGAATAAGTTGCTATGTGTCCTAGTGATGACATATTAGGTAGTTTGCTGTCTCTATTAAGAGAGGCTGACCAGAGCTCATAGATTAGGGAGTCTTCAGTCTGTAAGCAGTTATTGAAGGAAGCGATGTATGTGGCTGACACAGACTTTGATTTTTCTACACAAGAAGCAAAGTGAAAATACACCAATTTGACCAATTTGACATGTTCCTTGCCAGTGGCCAGATTAGCCATACCTACTGTCTATGGTGTTTTCTTCGTAGAATCAAGAAACCTGAAAAGCTGAATCAAAATCAGTGTCTTGCTTGGTAAGTGTGGAATCCAACCACAGAAAAATAGAGTCATGAGAAATGTTTTATTCAAACATGCAAAAGCCTAATGAGTCATCCTTGATCCACAATGGGTAGGATCTCTGGAATAATTCAGATATTCACTTCTTCTAGATTCAGGTTTTTTTTCTCTCCCCTACTTGTGCTGAACAAACTTTCATACACATATTTTTTTTCTATTCCTCAGGATGACTATAGGTTTATTTTTTCAATCTGGTTACATAAATTGGTGAAGTTACAACTTCAGACCTATAAATGCTTACATGTATTCCAGAGACTGAATCTAGGTTAATATTTTTGGAGCTCAAGTGTTCTTGAAAACTACCCATCACCCATTCCCAAATTTTCCCCTAAAGTATGGAAGCGAATCTGATTCATCGCATGTTTGATGTTTCTCATTTAATTCTCAATGGGAAACCTAAACTTCAGGATTTCAGGCTACCTTGCTATCACTCTGTGGTATAATGAAAAATACATTTGGTCTTTGTCCCTGATTCCTGACACAGAGCTCCTAAATCCCTTGGAATTCCCTGAGTGATAAGAGAATATTTGTTTTTCATAACTAGCCCGTTTTGACCACACCTGAGTTTATTCTAATGAGGTGACTAAGAGTAGGAGGCCTCTGGACAGTTTAAGCATGAGGACTGATCACCAAAAGCACCAAACATGTGATTAGAGGGTGGAAACTTTTGACTCCACCCCGACTCCAACATCTAGGGGAAAGAGGGAGACAGATATTGGATTATACAAATTCATGAACAAAGAGATTCAGAAAGGTTCTGAATAGGTAAACACATTGATGTTCTGTGAAGGTGGAATGCTCAGAGAAGGCATGGAAACTGGGCATTTCCAGCCTCCCTCCCCCAACCTTGCTGGATCTGAGTTGTATCCTTTATAATAAATGGGCAAATAAAGTGTTTTCCTGAATTCTGTGAGTCATTTTAGTAATTTAATAAAGCTAGGGGTCATAGAACCCAAGTGGGCTGAAACATGGATAGTACGGGAACTCCCTTTACAGGCCTCTGAGGTAAGGACAATCCTGTGGAACTGAACCTTTAATCTGTGAGGTTTACACTAACTACTGGTAGAGTAAGAATTGAATTAAATTGTCAGACAATTGGTGTGGAAAAACCCCACACATTTGGTACTGGAAGCGGTGTCAGAAAAGTCATAAAGTCTTTACTGAACCCAATAAATTCTCATTAGAAAAAGCAAACAGCCATTGCTTTTTTAAACTCAGGTCAGGACTTGTGCCTCTTTGAGCTATGGCCGCCATGTTTCCTAGCTTTGGTCCCCTCCCCTACCTTGGGAAGGTGAATCTCTTCTCTCTCTCTCTTTCTCTCTACTTGCTAAATAAACTATATTTTCTCATCTAAAAAGGAAAAGAAAAAGTAAACATTTGCCATCAGCTATCTACTATTAAGGACACCAGCAACTAAAGCTAAGGCAAGCTGGTCAAACTGATGCAGACACAGCGATAGAAACTAATAGGTATATAAAGCCCTTTCTTCAGCCTAGGGTGATGCAGCAGGAGCTGATCTGGTGCCTCAGGGAGTCTTTGCACTCTGCTCTAAAGCAACCTCTTAGCCAGTTTCTGCTTCATGCTCCAGTTATTTTAGTTATTTTATTTTAGTTATTTTATTTAATCTGCCTGAGGACCCTGACTTTTGGTTCTCTTTTGGCTGCAAATCTTGCAGCCACATGATCAGTCCAGAGGTCCCTCCATACCAGACTAAGTTCCTTAAATCTCCAAGAATCTAGGCATCTGCTTGTCTGGGAGAGGAGTATAGACAGAATTTATTTTAAGAGATACTGACAGAGAATTTTTTTTATCACAATGACAAAGGAGAGAAAAGAATCTCATGCCATATGAGGCATTATTAAAGATCTTGGAGATGTTCAGTCTTAGAGAAAGAGAATGTGGAGAAGAAGCAGGATGCTGGCTTTCAAAAATTTCAAGGAGAGTTGAAAAGATCAGAACTTGCATCTATTGTTAGGCAAGTCAGAGAAGCAGATTTCTATTGAACATCAGAATTTCTCAGAAATTCTGTCCCATGAATAATAGTACCCTCTTCCTATCACTGGAAGTATTCAAGTATGAGGAATATGACTAAGCTGTTAGGAATGTCATAGAAGGGGTCATATATTACCTCCAAAGGCCTTATCCTCTCTGGAGTTCTCTTACATAGACTCTCTTACATGAACTCTCTTACATAGACATGAGGGTTACAATTCCAGTCACATAACTATTTATTCAAGGTAAAAATAAAGAAGAAAAAAAAAATCTTTAAAAGTACAAATAGTTTGCAAATAGTCTTCCATTTTGGGCCGCTTTTTCACTCTGTTGGGTATTTCCTTTGCTGTGTAGAAGGTTTTTAGTTTAATTCCTTTCCTTTTTGCTTTTTTTTTTGGTCTCTGCTTTTGAAGTCTTATTCATCAATTTTTTTCCTAGACCAATGTACTGAGGTATCCCCCCCCCACTTTTTTTTCCTAGTAGTTTTATAATTTCAGGTCTTACATTGAAGTGTTTCATCCCTTCTGAGTTGATGTTTGTATATGGTGAGAGGTGGGGATCTAGTTTCATTCTTTTGCATATGAATATCCAGTTTTCCCAGCACAATTTAGGGAAGGTATTATACTGCCCCCTATGAGTGTTCTTGGAGACTTTGTTGAAAATCAATTAGCTGTAGTTATGTGGATTAATTTTGGGGTTCTCTATTCTGTTCCATTGGTCTATGTATCTGTTTTTATTCCAGTACCATGCTGTTTTGGTTACTACAGCTTTGTAGCATTTTTTGAAAGCTGAAACTATGGTACCTTCAGCTTTGTTCTTTTCACTCAGAATTGCTTTGTCTATATCAAGAATATACAGGAAACAAACATCTCAACAGCAAATAAACAATCCAATTAAGAATGGGCAAATGATCTGAACAGACATATCTCAAAAGAACACATACAAATGGGCACCAAAAAAATGCTCAACATCACTAATCATCAGGGGACTCCAAATCAAAACCGTAATGAGTTATCATCTCACCCTAGTTGAGCTATGATCAAAAAAGACAAAAATAAATAAATAACAAATTCTGGCATAGATGCAAAGAAAGGGGGATTCTTATACACTGTTGCTTGGAGTGTAAACTAGTATGGTCCATACAGAGAACAGTATGAACAGTCCTCAAAAAAACTACAAATAGAACTACAGTTTGATCCAGAAATTTCACTATTGGGCATTTATCCAAAGAAAAGGAAATTAGTAATAGCAAAGAGATATCTACACCACAGTGTTTATTGCAGCTCTAGTCACAATAGCCAAGGTATGGAATCAGTCTAAGTGCCCAACAAAAGATGAATGGATAAAGAAAAAATGTGGTATATATACAAAATGAAATATTATTTGGTCATAAGAAAGAGTGAAATTCAAAACAACATGGATGCAACTGGAAGGCATTATATTAAGTGAAAAAGTCAGAAACAGAAAGTTTAAAATTGCATATTCTTACTCATATGTGGCAGAAGCTTTTTTAAAAAGTTGATTTCATAGAAGCAAAAGGTAGTATAAAGGATACTAGAGACTGGGAAGGGGAGAGAAAGGGGATGGGAGAGATGTGTTAAAGGATACAAAGTTACAGCTAGGTAGGAGGAATAAGTTCTAGTGTTTTATACACTGTAGGACAACTATAGTTAACAATATTATATAATTTTAAATAGCTAGAAGGAAAAAAAAATCAGCTATAAGGAGGGTATTCAATGTTCCCAACACAAAGAAATGGTAAATGTCTGAGATATGAATATGCTAATTATCATGATCTGATCACTATACATTATATGTATCAAAACGTCATTATGTACCCCGTGAATATGTATGATTATTACATGTCCATTAAAAAACACAAGAAAATACAAAGTTCTAATAAATAAAATGAGTTTGGAAGTCAAGTATCCAGCTTGAGTAAACAAGTCTGAAAACTGTAGAAACATTCAAGATGTGAAAAAATGATGAGCACTAGAATTCTTATAATTAAGTAGGTTAAGTGCCTTAATAAAACTTGATGTGATTCTGTAGAATAGTAATCAGTGGAAGGTGCAGTTATAAAAAGCAGTGAGACAAGACGGCCTATGTTCAATTTCCAGAAAGAGATAATCAGCTGTGTGGAAGAAATGCAAGGATACAGTCCAGACTGACCTGACCATGTTTGTTCTCTGAGGCAGAACCTCTCTTCAGGATAGCAGTGCAGGATGTACCTTCCTTATACCTGTAGGCAAGAAGTAAGGAGAGATTTGTAACCTCCAATCAAAGAGAACCTCCTTTTCCTACTTATTAATGCGTGAAATAATTCCTCCAGGACCATCCTGGGAGGAGTAGCAGGAAGAGAAGGAAGAGGAGGGGAACCAAACCCAGAAATGCCAAGACAGCAATACTATGTTAGCATTCTCCGTTTGTTGAAAATGACACTTCAGGAGTCAGAGATGGGCTTGTCCTTTCAGCTATGGCCTAAATGAACACACGGTGGCCTATTTCTGAACAATGGTGGGCAATTATTGACCATAATAAAAACACAACTGCCATCAAAAAAACTTGTGTGTTGCGAGTTACTCCTATTCCTTAGAAGTTCTCACATGAAGTGAATTTGCCATCCTAGTGGGGTCACTCAACTTCCAGGGACTCTGCTTCTATTCTGATTGACTGCCCCTTTGTTGTCTGGTGCCCTTGAAACAAGAGTGGCTCAAGAGGGAACAGTTTAATTCCAGCACCCTCTGCTGGTTCTGTGGAAGGGCAAGACACCTGAAATTACATCAGTGTTGCCAACAGATTTTTCTCTACCAGGAAACCATTTTATTATTTTATCAACACCAGGCACCTCACATTTTGAAATCTAACATTCAAGAAAACTCCATGTATTAAGTAATTATTAGTCTACCAATTTGCATTTATCAAAGTCATAAAAAAACTATCAGAACTCATGACCAACATGCAATAACCATGCTTATTACACAGAGATTATATATTTCTAGTTCAACATAAAAATTCACCATTTACCTATTCTGTGAGACACTGTTGTGGGTCATTGTGCAATTTCTGTGAGACTTTTTAACATCCTACAAATAACTTACGAACCTGGTTGCTACCTTAGAGATCCAGGGGCCACAGGCTGGAACCATAGAGTTAGAATGGACATCTCAGTACCTAAACAATAGCGTTTCTAAAATATTCTTACTCTACTAGTAAACACAGCTAAATGTTTCCTGTCACCTGGATGTAATTCTTCAAATCACTTTGGTGAGTTAACTGGTCATACAGTGGCCAGAGTTTCCGTGGGATACATGGGTACATGACTAGGGAAATCTGAAATCCATTTATCAGTTGGCTTCTTGCTCCAGTGCCCTCCAACTCCATTACAGAATGGTTTTCTTGAACAGAAAGTTGATGTACCTAATGGGGAGAAGAAGGGAAGAGGGAAAAGCATGGTAGACTCAGCAGAGTGTGTGGGACAGGCTCTGAATGGAGAAAGGCCAAGGAGTAAGACAGTCAAGAAATATACAAGGAGGTCTCTGAGGGCAGGGACCCATTGTTCTCACCACAGCAACTGGCACAATGCCTGACACATATTAGGTCTTCAAATAGTCAGTGAATTTCTATAGGCATTATGTTTGTTTCTCATAGAAAGGTTTTTAGCTAGGTGCAAAGTTTTACTGCTGACACTAATGACTATGACTGCTAAGATGATAATCAAAGGTAACTTGTTCAAGTGGTAGAATTGAGCTTGCTGTTTGGTTACATTTTGTACAGAAATGGTTACATTTTTTGGAAAAAGATAAATGTGTCTCAGTGTGTGATTTTTTTTTTCTTTTAAAGTAAAATTTTGTCCAGGTATGGTGGTTCAAAGTGCCTATAATCCCAGCACATTGGGAGGCCAAGGCAGGAGGGTCACTTGAGTTCAGGAGATTGAGACCAGTCTAGACAACATAGCATGACCTTGTCTCTACAAACATTTTTAAAAAGTAGCCAGGCATGGCAGATCCTGCCTATAGTCTCAGCTACTCAGGAGGCTGAAGTGGAAGAATTGTTTGAGCCCAGGCAGTTGAGGCTGTAGTGAGCAGTGATCTTGCCACTGCACTGCAGCCTGAGCAACAGAGTAAGACTCTGACTCAATAGATAAATAATAAATAAATACATAGATAAAATTTTATTGTAATATAACATACAAATGAGAAGTACAGGATTCAGTTCAATAAGCAGATTATTCTAGCACCCAGAAGTCTCTTCATGTCTCCTCCCTGTCAATCTCTGCGGTCCCAACCCTGCTATCCCGACTTCTAACACCATATAAGAGTTTTATCTATTTTTAAGATAAACACATGTGTGAGTATATACTCATTTGTTTCTAGCTTCTTTTACTTGACGTTATTTTTATGATAAAGGGTATTTCATGTTAGTTGCAGCTTCATTGTTCTCATTGTTGTATTTTATTTATAAATATACCACAATTTATTATTATTATTATTTTTTATTATAAAGATGTGGGGTACAATTCAGGGTTAGGTATACAAACATTGATTATACAGGCACCCTTGTTGATGAGGTATGCCACTCCCTCCCCTTGCAGTTTCTCTCAACTGCCAATCCCACCACCCCTCCCCTGACAGTTTCCCATTACTGCCAAATGCTTTCTTATAGTATTATAATTGTTCAAGGTCCGCTTATGAGTGAGAACATATGGTACTCTGTTTTTTGTTTCTGTGATAGATCATTGAGTATGATAGACTCCAAATCCATCAATTTTTAATCAATTACTTAAAATGAATTGATTCCAGCTTTTTACTATTCTGAACATTGCTGGTATGAGCATTCATGAACATTTGCTTTGTGTGCATAGATACCCATTTCTGTTAGGCATATGGCAAGTGGTACAACTGCTGGGTCATAGGATGTGTGTACAATCAGCATTCACAGAGACCGACAAACAGGATTTACAAAGCGATTGTGCCAATTTTTTTGTGTGTTAGCTTTTTTGCAAAGCTAGATGCTAGAGATGTTTAAAGAAGAAAAAAACCAGGGAGTAAGAAGACTGTCCCTCAGCCTATCAAAGGGAACTTTATGGAAAAGTTGACATAATTCTCAACGTGATAGACCCCAACAATCTTCAACTCATCACTGGAGTGATCTGAAAGTCTGCTTCCTAAGGATAACAAAAGAAGTCAGAAGAATAATACAAAAGGTAAAGGAGAAGGTGAGAACAAGTAGCAGGATTAGAATGGATGCTAGAACCAAATGCCAAGGCACGGCTAACAATTTTATCTTTATTAAATGGCACTGTATATACTCAGTGATCTATCATAGAAACAAAGAACAGAGTACCATATGTTCTCACTCATAAGCGGACCTTGAACAATTATCATAATACTATAAGAAAGGGATTGGCAGTAGTGGGAAACTGTCAGGGGAGGAGAAGTGGAATTGGTCATTGAGGGAAACTGCCAGGGGAGGGAGGGGCACACATCATCAACAAGGGTACCTGCATAATCAACATTTGTATACCTAACCCTGAATTGTACCCCACACCTTTAAAATAAAAAAATAAAAAATAAATAAAATAAAATAAAATGGCACTGTAGTATCCCAAAACCCAGACCCCAATAGGACAGATTAGATCCAGAATGCAACAAAATATGAGTTCTGTTTTTATACATTGGTATTTAACACAAAATTCCCCAAACTTGTTTGGGCCTTTGTACTTGAAGTTGTTCATCAGGACAGCTCCTCTTTATTAATTTTGGCATAAGGTGTTTTACCACTGCTAGTATTCACAGGAAAAGAATAAAAATCTTCATAAGATTTTTATAGAAAGTTTAATTTGCAAATAAGTAAGCCAAAATGGAAACAGCAGATGCTATCAGACAGGAGGATCAGAGTTTCCATTTAGACGTGCTTGTCCCTCTTTCAGCTGGATTCAGGGCTTTCCTCTGAATGTCTCAGGAAACTCATTTGCCAAGAATGACTCAGAATTAACCCATACTGTGAGACTTGGTTATCAAAAGGCACTTCCAAGCATAGCAAAGAGGAATGCAATGGTCTATTTACAAAGAGAATTTGATTGCTAATCATGAAGCCTTAGACATATATATATATGCATTTCATGCTTATCTCTTTGCAATTCAAAAATGAATCCTACAGTGGTTCTGGTCTCCTGTCGGCTGAGGACCTCCCTGGCACCTTGGCACTTTGCTACGGCAGAGAGCTCCTGCCTAAGCACTTGACCCCTCTATGTCTGCCTTTTCTCAAATTGGTTTTTAGCTCTAGGGCGACTTGCTCTGCAGTAGAAATGCCCTCGCACAGCAGATAGGTACTGCCTGTCCTTGTAGAGAGCAGTCTGACTTTCACTTGCATTCATTTCCTTGGGGCCATTTTGGTGATTTAAACTTGGCACAGCCTGCCTGTTTTCTTTTGCACTCACATGCTGGACAAGGAGTTCAGTTCATTTGCTGCCTCTCCAGCAACCGTGTCCAAGAGCATTATCCAGTAGGAGGTCCAAGGAAGCTGCCACTATCAGCGGCCAACAGGCACACTTGAAAATTCATGAGCAATTTGTAAAAAGGCAGGAGTTCTTCCCCTCAGTGTTTTCACTGCCCTTCCACTGGGATGTTGGCTGAGCCCATACAAAGAGGGGAAATCAATTAAGGCCAAGAATTCTGTAGTGGCTGCAAAGCACCATAAGGATCTGGAAACTACTGATTTGCCTGTGAATAACACCCAAGGGAACATAGAACTGGTGTGGCCAAAACTTAGCCAGGCTAGCTGATAAGCAAATCAATTTGCCCACACAACCCTTGTCAGGAACATTCAGCTTAGGAGTTTACACACACACAAGTGGACCTTGTAAACCACCTGTCACCCAGCTTCATGGAGCCAACTGGGTTGTTTCCCAAGTCAAGAAGTGACAAAGTTCTGGGTTAACACCAACTGAGAGCAGTTTAAGAAACTACGCATTTATCTCACTCAAACAAATTTTCTTTATCTTTTCTCATGAGCTGCTTCAAGGGACCTCACCTTACTGCTTTTCCTTAGCCTTGCCAGCTTTCAGAGCTCAGTTAATTCTAGCTAAACAATTCTATTTGTCAAATCAAGACACACACATGTACACACCTTAGCCCCATCCCTTCTTCTGCTTTCTCTTTCAACTCTGGCTTGTGTGAAAACCATTTTTTCCTTATTATAAGGTAATTTGTCTTGAAGAAAGATAAGCAATTACTCAAAATTCCCTAGAAACTTTAGGTAAAAGAAAACTTCTCTGAATGAGTGTCATAAAATTCTAGAACATTTGAAAGTACATAAAAAGCCTGTTTGAAATTTTATCAAAATTATTCTTCTCTCTTTTTATACTCTAAAACATCCGAGGTAAACAACATCTACTTAATATTCATTATTTCCTTTGTTTGGCTGATTTTCTAGTGCTACCACAATAGTACTACTTTTTATTACAAATGTATACTACTTCATTTTAAATGTGTGGTCAAATTATGGACTAAATGCCCTTGTGGATTAGGCAGGGGACCTAGTCTTTGTTAATAAGATAACTTCCAAGCATTTTAAGTTTTAAGCAATGGACAATAAATAAACTTTTGGAGTACAACCAGCATAACCTGTTTAAAAGCCAAAGATAGAGTGTGGTATAATTCTGATCTGATTTTCTTTCGGAGTGCCAACCCTTGATGAATCTTGCCATCACATGTGAGCCTCTGACTTAATTTAATCCATCCTAATGGTGGACCTCAGTACTGAGCCAAATTGCACAGAATCCTGGTGAACGGTCATGTTGGCTATTTGTATTTCCAAGTTCTGCAGGTTAATAATTATAATATCTGATTCTGACTAACTCCTTACCTAAGGAAAAATGTTAGGAAACTAGTCCACTGGGAAAATACTCAATGAGACAAAAGCCTGCACTTAATGACCATTACATTTTACCTTTCTCCTTGTGACTGTGTCCTCTTCTGAACTTCAACAATTAATCTTAGGAGGTAGCACCATATTGTTAAAATAATGGACAAAGAGAACTTATTGACATGTAGTTAATTTAATCTTAGAGACCCAGAAATTTTAAAAACTAAAGAAAATGCACAGTTAATCACAAAATATGTTCATAGGAGAGAAAATATCCACATTTGCAATCAGGATGAAATGTCCTAGCTGCTTGCTTCTATTCAATTCTGGAAGTGTCTTTCTTTCTTCCTTCCTTCCTTCCTTTCTTCCTTCCTTCCTTCCTTCCTCTCGAATGTGTGGGGTACCATTCAGGGTTAGTTATACAAATGTTCATTTTGCAGGTACCCTTGTTGATGAGGTGTGCCCTCCTCCCCTGGCAGTTTCCCGCTGCTGCCAATCCCACCCTCCTCCCCCACCAACACCCCCAGCAGTTTCCCACTACTGCCAATCCCTTTCTTATAATATTAGAAAGTGTCTTTCATTTTAGGTCTCCTTCAAGTTTCTTGACTCTTGATCTGTAATCATGAATGGATAATGGTAAGTTGAGTATATATATTCCATAGAGAATCCAAAAGTTTACATGAGCAATTATTTTTGGAGATACTTTTGAGTCTAATAGACAACATATTGAACTAATTTGCATCTTCGTCGCTTCCTGTTCTTGACTAATTTCTGATGGAGCGTCCTCAGCCTATAATATGAATAATATTCTCCTTGACTCTGTTTCTTAAAAACAAATAAATTCACAGTAGTAGAGATGTTTAGTAATGTTCTGAGTCTTCTGAGAGCAGAGCCTGGTGAATGATTTCTACCTGTGTTTCATTCCTTATCCACACACCAAAGCACCTTTACAGGGTAGTGTGCTCAGTGGGTTCTAAGCATCTAACTGGCCTAATTCACATGAGTCACTGCTCCTACTACAGTAGTGTGGAGGGAACCCAATAAATATTATCCCTCTTTCCCGACCAAGTTCAGAGTGAAAAACAGAGGGGCAGGCAGATGGGAATCAACTATTGATGATACAGTTCTTGAGAACCTGACTTAAGTGTGAGAGGCAAATGGACTTATTACTGCCACCTAAATTAAACCTCCCAGCTGGGAGCCTCTCTGGTGGGGCAGTGCCTGCCCTTTGATCTTGCCATGTAGGTGGCAAACAGACCAAAACAGCACAGTTTCCATCTACAGAAAGTTCCCAAAGAAAGAGAAATCAGAAGGGACTAAAGAAAGAAATGCCGGAAGTGCCTCACATGCCCAATTTCTCATTAAATAACTCATTAATCCAATCAGTCACTCCCACACTGACCAGGAATTAGCAAAAGGGTGACTGGTGAAGAGATAGCACAGTTCTTCCTGCAGCAGCTCTCAAACTTGGAATTTATCAGAATCTCTCAGAGGACTTGTTCTACATGCCCAGATATCTGGGCCCACTTTAGAGTTTCTGACACAGTAGTCTGAATGAGGTCTGAGAATCTGCATTTCTAACAAATTCACAAGTGATGCTGAATTAATGACTCTAACGCAGTGGTTCACAACCTTGACAAATGTTGGAATCGCAAGAGAGGAATGAGTCTTTCCTCTTATCATTCCTCAGCTTTTTCCCAGCTTTTAGCCCGTAAGGCTTAACCCTTAACCCAATAGTCTAGCACTCCCACTAAGGGAAGGAATCAGCAGTCTATCAGAATAATGTAGCTCCCTCTTCACAAGGCTTCTCCCTAGGTATTGATCATTAGTCCTGCAAGGGACTGCTGGTAGAAAGCTATAAGATGGATCCGAACATAAATGCACTCAAAAGCCATACTGTGCTCCAGTACTTTCTATTCTATTTTCCATTCTAAATTACATCCAGTCACGCTGTCCAAAATAGCTCATTAGAGATTCTACAGTGAAATTAAATGACACTAAGATATTCTAATAAAACATCAATAATGAGATATTCCAAATTCGAGTATAAACCCTCTTCCACCATGAATTTCTCAGGTTGAAATTACAACTATGAAATCAAATCCTCCAAATAGTAAAGCCTAAAAGCAATAATCTTGCTTTTGTGTTCTAGCCAAAATAAATCAAAGAACCAAATTTCATCCTCCCCAGTTTCTTATTATTCTGAGTCCATCAGAGACATACTTTATATCTCAGTAGAACCGTGGTTCTTTTCGTAGCTGCAACTGAGTTCTTTTCCACTGGAATAAGTATAGTTCTCTTAGGATTCTAACAGAACTATATATACCTCACTAAATACTATGTGAGTATCAGTCTCACACCCACTTGTTTTAGAAAACATATCAATCCTTAGCAGTTAGCAGATATCCAGGCGAAATTATATTCCCAGAACCCTCTCCTTATTATTACCAAAGACCACAGCAGAAACCCAGTGAAGTCTGAGAAAGGGACTGATGGACAGAAGTGAGACAGAATCCTTAGTTTCAGCTTGTGCCACGATGCCAATCATTCTATATCTTTGTTGGGAAAACATGACTTTGAACCCAAAATTTGAATATCATCTCCCATCTAGAGGCTAATTATGCACCATTTTCACTCTATTAAGGGGAAGAAATGAAAGGTCAACTATGCATACTGTCTCAGCAGTGAGAGGGTAAAATTTGAGACACTGCTATCTCCTAACAAAACTTAGAAATTTGCAGTGGTGGTAATATAAGTCTCTGGACTTATTTTGTGGTGCCTTTATTTCCAATCCAGCACATTGAAAACATTTTAATTCCATCTGCCTATGAGAACTATGTTTCTGGTGTGAATGTGAGTTTTGTCTGGTGACTTAGTCTTTACTATCTCTTGTGAAGAGGCATCCTCAGTCCTGTACCCACAGTGATGGTTGTCATTGTCTTTTGTTGTGAAACTACTCAGACTCAGGAATCCTGCCCCTCAGGGAGGGTTTCGCCCTCATCTCACATTAATTTCAGCTGGAAAATCACTCTCAGAGGATTCCTGATCAGAAGCTGCTGCTGCTTCTGAAGCCCGTGGCCCAGGTCCCAGTCAGAAATAAGACTTCTGCCATGTGTTCTTCAAGACCTGCCTTGCCTTAGCTTTTGAATGGTCGAGGCTCTGGGTAACTTTCCTTTGGGTTACATCTTTCTGTAGCAGTGGGATATGACTTTAATGCTCTATGTTTCTCATTTTTTTAAATATTGAGTAAATTTTATTTTAATCAGCTTATCAAAGTATAATTTACCTATAAAAGAATTCACTGTTTTTAAGTATACAGTTTGATGAACTTTAATAAATGTATACAGTCATGTGACCACCATGACATCAAGACACAGAACACTTTCATCACTCCTCAAAATTCCGTTGTATCTCTTTGAAGTCAACACCATCCCCCACCCATACCCAGAGGATCCACTGATCAGCTCTGTTACTCTATTTTGCCACTTTAAAAATTTTATGTAAATGAATCATGCAGTGTGTAATTTTACAGGTCTGAGTTTATTCACTTACCATATGCTTTTGAGATTCATCCATGCTGTTGCATGTATTGATAGTTCATTTTTATTCCTGAGTAATATCCCATGGAATGGATATACCATAATTTGTCCAATTACCACTTAGTGGAGATCTGGGTAGTTTCCAGCTTTTGGCAATTATGAATAACAGTGCTATGAACATACAGGTACAACTCTTTGCATGAGCATTTTTTAGTTCTCTTAGATAAGTACTTATTACTGAGCCATATTGTAAGTATGTATTTAAATATTTATTAATATTTATTATTTAAATATTTATTTAATATTATTAAATAATATTAAATATTTAACAACCAAACTGTTTTCTGAAGAAGCTGTACCATTTTGCATTACCACCAACGATGTATGAAAGTTCCAGCTGCTTCACAATCTTCCTATTATTTTAGGAAATCTCTTCTAAGATATTCAAATTTTTAATATTTTCTCTTTTAAGACTTTGACAATCTTTTTCTTTTTTTAATTTGTTTATTTTAAAGATATGGGGTACAATTCAGGGTTAGGTATACAAATGTTCATTATGCAGGTACCCTCGTTGATGAGGTGTGCCCCTCCCTCCCCTGGCAGTTTCCCTCAACTGCCAATAGTTTCCCTCAACTACCAATAGTCTTTTTAATGTTAGCCACCCTCTTGGATATGTTGTGCTGCCTTGTTTGCATGTTCCTATGACCAACAGTGCTGATCATTTTTCGTGTGCTCATTGCCCAAGCGTCTATCTTCTTTAGTTAAGTGCCTGTGTACATATTTTGCCTATTTTCTAGAAATTGACCTTCCATACAATCCCCCTTATGGGAATATACCTGGAGGAACTTAAGTCACTCTACAAAAAAGATACCTGCACACGCATGTTTATTGCAGCACTATTTACAATAGCAAAAACATGGAACCAACTGTGCTGCCCATTGAAACTGGACTAGATTTTTTAAATGTGGTACATACACACAATGGAATATCACACAGCCATAAAGAAGAACAAAATTATGGACTTCGCAGCAACTTGGATGGATTTTGAGTGTATAATACTCCGTGATGTATCACAGAAACAAAGAACTGAGTATCACATGTTCTCACTCATAAGTGGACTCTGAACATTTACCACAACATTATAAGAAAGTAATTGGCAGTAGCCAGAAACTGCCAAGGGTGGGAGAGGGGGACACATAATATCAGTAAGGGTACCTGATCTCAAACCAGGCAAAGTGGGGACCAAAGGGAGGCCAACTTGGCCTGTACAATGACCACTTGTATACCTAATCCTGAATTGTACCCCACATCTTTAAAATAAAATTTTAAAAAATATTTTTTCTACTTTTTAAAAGTAAATTGTCTCTTCTTATTATTGAATTGTAAGAGTTCTTTATAAATTCTGAAAACAAATCTTTTTGCAAAATATATGTTCTATAAGTGTTTTATCCCAGGCTGTGATTTGCCTTTATATTTTCTTAACAATACTGTTTAAAGAGTAGAAGTTTTCAATTTTTATGTTCAAGTACCTATCAAAGATCACAAAAAGTTTTTTTCCCAGAAATTTTGTAGTTTAGCTCTTACATTTGGGTCTATAGTTCATTTCAAGTTAATTTTTGTATATGGTGTGTGGCAAAAGTCAAAGTTTATTTTTTTTTCCTTTTTTATAGTTTGTGCTAGCATTAAAAGGCTATCCCTACTTTATTGAATTACCTTGATACTTTTGTCAAAATCAATTGATCTTCTATGTGTAGGTCTTTTTCTGAACTCTTTATTCTGATTCACTAATGTATACGTCTGTTCTTATGCCGATACTCTACTGTTATTACATGTGGCTTATATAAAGTCTTAAAATTAAGGTGAATCCTCTTTGCCCTTTTTTCAGAATTGCTTTATCTATTCTAGTCCGTTGCATTATCAGATACATTTTAGATTGACTTAGTCAGTTTCTACAAAATCCCTGCAAGAATGTGTATTGAGATTGTTCGGGATCAGCAGATCACTTTGGGGGGACAGGGAGGGGAAGGGAAGTGGGATTAACGGTAGTCAATATCTTTCTGGGGAAAGAGGGGCACACCTCATCAACAAGGGTACCTGCACAATGAATATTTGTATACCTAACCCTTAACTGTACCCCACAATTTTAAAATAAAAAATATATATTATAAGAAAAAGTAGATCATTTTGGAAAAAAACAGTGTCAAGTCTTCCAATCTATGAACACAATATATCTTGCTATTAATTTAAGTCGTTAAGATTTTTTTCTCAGCAGTATTTTACCGTTCAGTGTACAGGTTTTTCATATATTTTGTTATGTTTATCTTAAGCATTTCATGTTTTTCAAATGCTACTGCCAATGATATCTTTAAATTTCAGTTTCCAATTGCTCGTCTTCATTTATGAGTCTTACCATTTTGTCTTTTTTGTCTGTTAATAAAGTGAGTTATATTAATTGATTTCTAATATTAAAACAACCTTGCATTTCTAAGATAAACCCCACTGGTCATTATGTATTATCCTTTTTATTTTATTTCAATTTGCTAAAATTGTATTGAGAATTTTATAGCTATATTTATAAAAAATATTGGTCTGTAGTTTTCTCCTCTTGTAATATTTTTCTCTGGATTTGGCACCAAGGTAATGCTGACTACATGAATGAACTGGAGAATATTAATTTCTTTTCTATTTTATGGAAGAGTTTCTATAGACTTGTATTATTTCTTTCTTAAATGTTTGGAATAATTCACAGTAAAGCCATCTGGACTTGAAGTTTCCTTGTTGTTGTATTTGTTGGAAGCTTTCAATTATGAATTAAGTTCCTTTGATTTAGGTTATGTATATATTATGTATATGATATAGGTTATCTATTTTCTTCCTTTAGGTTTCTATCCTTCAGAAAGAATAGATATTGACCCTTTAAATTTCTATTTTCTTCTTGACAGCATGGTAATTTCTTGGAAGAAATTTGCCCATTTCATCTAAGCAGTAGAATTCATTAACATAATGTTGTTATTATTGTTCTACTATCTGAAGAATCTGAAGTGATTCTCCCTTTTTATTCCTTATATTGATAATTTGTATTTTTTTTCTTGTTTTCCTAGTAAGTCAGACTATATGCTTATCTATTTTATTGACCTTTTCAAAGGATTGAAGTATTTTTTTTCTATTTCTGCTGTGATAATTTACCACAAACATATTGGCTTAATACAACACAAGTTTATTACTTCACAGTTCTAAAAGTCAGAATTCTACAATTGCTCTCACTGGGTTGAAGTCAAGGTGTTGGCAGGGCTGATTATTTCTGGAGACTCTGAAGTCTGTATCCATTTTCTTGCCTTTTTTAGAGGACACCTGCATTCTTTGGCCCATAGTCCCTTCCTGTATCTCCCAGCTTCTTGCTTCTATCATCATATCTACAACTAACTCTAGTCCTCCTACCTCCCTCTAATGAAGATGTTTATAATACTGAACAACCCAATATATTGATTATATTAGAACATGGACATCTTTGGGAGACCATTACTCAGTCTACTACTATCAGCTTTTGATTTTATTGTTTTTTTCCCCATGGTTTGCTCATTTTCTATTTTACTGATTTCTAATGTTATTTTTATTTTATTTCATTTCTTCTTTTTTCTTTAAGTTTAATTTGCTATTTTTTTCTAGTTTCTTAAAGTGGAAGTTGAGATTTTTTATTTGAGATATCTCTTCTTTTCAAATAGAAGCATTTAGTGCTATAAATTTTCCTCTGAACACTGTTTTAGATACATCTCAATAATTTTGGTATATTGCATTTTCAATTTCAATCAGTTCAAAAATACTAACTTTTGTGTAAAGTTGTCTTTGATTCACATGTTATATAAAATGTTTTTAATTTGTGAATTTCTAGATATGTTTCTCTTAATTTCTAATTAATTCCATCATGTGCTGCTTTAATCCTCTTGCACATTTTGAAAATTTTAAATTTTAGAGATTGAGACTTGTATGACTCAGAATCTTGAATAACTCACGCTCGCTTGAAAAGAAGTATATGTTCTTATCTCTGAGTGAAATATTCCATAAATATCAATTAGGCCAACTTGACTAAAAACGTTAAGACATCTATGACTTTACTCATTTTCTGTCTAATTTTCTTATCAATTACGAAAGAGATGTGTTGAAATCTTAAACTATAATTGTGGATTTGCCTCTTTCTTTTTTGACTCTATAAGTTTTTGCTTCATGAATTTTGAAGCTTTGTTATTACCTTCATATCCTTTTAGGATAGTTAAGTTCTCTTGGTGAATTGGCCACTTTATCTGTATATAATTTCCCTCTCTGTCCCTGACAGTAGTCCTTGTTGAGTTTTCCAAATATTACAAAAGAAGACCAGAATTTGGGTAGCTGATTAGTCCTGCCTATTTATCACTAGC
This sequence comes from Tarsius wallacei, assembly GCA_963574415.1. NCBI lineage: Eukaryota > Metazoa > Chordata > Mammalia > Primates > Tarsiidae > Tarsius > Tarsius wallacei. The sequence goes on along the minus strand of CAUYQG010239764.1, from coordinate 7,025 downwards.
ACATCATTTTTTTTTAAACTTATTTTAAAGATGTTGGGTACAATACAGGTTTAGGTATACAAATGTTCATTATACAGGTTCCCTTGTTGATGAAGTGGGTCCCCCTCCTGTGGCAGATTCCCGCTACTGCCAATCCTACCTCCACCCCCGGCAGTTTCCCACTACGGCCAATCCTTTGCTTATGGTATTATAATTGTTCAAGGTCCGCTTATGAGTGAGAACATGTGGTACTCAGTTCTTTGTTTCTGTGATATATCACTCAGTACTATAAACACTAAATTCATACAGGTTGCTGTGAAGTTCATAATTTTGCCCTTCTTTATGGCTGCATAATATTCCATCGTGTATATGTACCACATTTTTTTAACCCAGTCCTCTTTTGATGGGCATCATGGTAGGTTCCATGTTCTTGCTATTGTGCACAATGCTGCGATAAACATACGTGTGCAGGTATCTCTTTCATCGAGTGATTTAAGTTCTTCTAGGTATATTCCCAGTAGGAGGACTTCGGGGTCATATGGAAGGTCAACTTTTAGTTCTTTTAGGAATCGCCACACTGTTTTCCACACAGGCTATGCTAGTTTACACTCCCACCAGCAGTGTAAAAGTGTTCCCTTTTTGCCACATCCTCTCCAGCATCTGTTGTTTTTGAGTTATTGATGATACCATTGTAAAGATAGCACCTCACACATAAATTATTTGTATAACACATGAAATGTATCTTCTTTTGCTTTTTAAAGTCTTGTACTATAGATTGCAGCCAAGCAATGAAAAAATTGTTCCATCTCCTATGCTTAAAAAACTGTCATATGAAAAGTTTAATTTCTCTGTTTTCAAAGCCTTGCCTCAGTTCCCTATGTTTACTGAGACCAATGCAGCTCTTACATGATTGTAAGAGCAAGCTGGCACTTGCTTCCCTGCCTGTGTTAAAACAGCGACTTACCTGTGAACGAAGTTGCCATTAGATGTACAGTAAAGGGGGTATAGCTCAGGGGCAGAGCATTTGACTGTAGATTACAGTAAAAATCCCATTAAGACCCGAAGCTGTCAGCTCAGGTCCCACCAGTCAAAAACCAATCACATAACTGTAAAAACCAAATACACAACACATCAAACCCCTAGGAATCCCTGAAGGAGAAAAAAAAAAACACATGACTCAGGCTTATTCCACCTAAGACCCAAAGCCACTCAATCAAACACTAGTGTTTTTGTCTCCCCAAGTATGACTGCTTATTTGTTTCTCAAGTTTCCTCTTTAGTATTCCAAATGTGAGTAAAATAAGACTTGCTCAAACTCTATCACTCAACCTGTGCCAAGCCAGTAATCATAATTGAGCACTCAAAATGTGGCAAAAGGTTTATCTTCCCTACATTCAGTCCCTCATAGGCCTCAGGTGTGTTTTTCTATACTACCCACCCTTCTCTAAGCCGATGCCCCTGGTTCTGTTTCATAAGAGAAGGAGCGAGCTTACCAGCATCCTGGGACAGCGACGAAAGTAGGAAATGTCCCACACAGGGCAGTCTGGATGGCAGCTTGACCATATCTAGAATTCCAGTGGGTGTCCTTCCCTGAGCCACTGGCTGTGGGCAGGGGCAGCAAACTGTCGTTTTCTGCCTCTCTTGGCAGTGATGGTCCTTATTCATGGACTATTAGATTCATACCCATATTCATGGGTCCTCCCACCCCAGCCAGTTCCTTTATATATTTATTCTTTTTTATCCAGCTTCTGGCTGCCTCCACAGTGTGTCCAAGTTCAGCTTGTGCTTCCCCTCACCTTTATCCCAGCTGATCCTCTTAATCTCTTCTGGGGAGGAAAGTATGGTCTTTCTTTTGTCACTTATTAACCTTTATTATGGTAATTGCCATGTTCTGCTCCCCTCAGGATCATCCCTTTTGATTCTTAGGGATCTAGTTTGGAAGTCAAACCAAAGAAAATAAACTTCAATGTTAATTGTTTCTTTCTCCTTCCGTTTGGACGTTCTCACTGACGGGACGAAGGGCCCAGTCATGTGAGGAAGTACGAAGAGCACAGAGGATTAATTTTTCAGGATTCTAGGTTAGTGCAGAAGCTTGCTCACATCACACTGCACCAAAAGGGCTTCAGAGTCCTTCCAAAAGCACTCATCAGACACTCATTCCACTAGAGTTGTCCCACGCAAGGAAATACACTAACCCTCCGAGTTTAGCTGAAAGACAGTCCTGGTCCTGGTAGGCAGTTAAGTAAGTTGGGAAGCTTTATAAATGAAGGCGCTATGGGAGAGATGAAGCAGTGTGCCCAGAAACACGCTTGTTAGAAGCGGGGCTGGGACTGCACTCCAGGCAGCTGACTCAATTCAATCCACTGAACCTATACCTGGGGTGACTCAATAGGACTGGCTGGCAGCTAGCCCAGAGCAAGTTCGGGACACAGGGAGGAGGCCAAAGGAGGAGGACACTTGCTTCTAAAATGAAAACTAGCCACTCGTGCCTGTAATCCCAGCACCTTGAGGGGCCGAGGCAGGATTGCTTGAGCCGAGGAGTTTGAAACCAGCATGGGCAACATAGTGAAACACTCACCCTTAAAAAATAAAATAAAATAAAAACTGCCACAGGGAAAGACGGGAGAGGAAGAGCAGGAGGGATCGAGGCCTGATTTTGCTCTATGTGTGGGTGAACCGGTGTCCAGACGCCCTTCTCCCAAAGATCCAAGTCACAGTGAGATTCTCTTTAGATGCCTTTTAACTGTTTTTCATTCAAAGCTATTTTCCAAAGCTAAGAATTTTCGACCTCCTTTATAAACAGGATATACGTGCAACATAGAAAATTTAGAGGAGAAGAACACTTCTCCTACCGGGGTGAAACTGTGTGTGGCAAAGCTTCTGACTGCAGCGCATACTAAAATCCCCATCACCAGTGTCATTCCCCTTCTGGGCTGTTCTTTAGTTTGCTGTAATGATATGATATCTTTCAAGTTGTTCAGATCAGCAGAGAGAGTGCTGTTTTGATGGGACTCTGAAGTAAAACTCATATACAGGTGAGTCAGAGACACAATGGGGAAAATTACTCATGTTTGGAAAATGTTGAAATCTTGGTCTTGCACATACAGTCCCAGAGAAAATGAATGCTTGATGGGTTTTTCAAAGTTGATAAAGGACAAAAGTGTTTTTTTCCCCAGCTGACTTTCCAGGTTCAAGGTTTACATGGGAAGTTAATCTGAATGCATTTTGATCATCCCTGCCATCTGTAATGATGGAAGGATGCCAACCAGTTACCCTGAATAAGGTTCAGGAGCCATGGCTCTGGAAATGTCCTTTATCCAAGGAAAGGGTCTAACAGTCCAAAGGGCAGTGAGGTTTCAGTCACTCTCCCGTTACAGCACAGCCACTTATCCCCAGCCGCATCTCACACCACGACCAATCCCACTGGTGTCCTGGATGTTTCTCAAGCACACCAAGGTTGTTTCCACTTCAAACGTGTTGTTCGCTCAGCATGCTCTTTTCCAGATCTGTACATGACTGGCTTCTTCTCATCCTTCAGACCTCTCCTCAGAGGCCTCCCTCACCAGACATCCTAAAGAAATTCCCAGGCCTTTCTCTTCCATCTCCATGTTTTATTTTCTTCCTAGCAAATATTACTACTGTTTTCTTATTTATTCACTCTTCCACTGTCTCTCTTCCCATGAGAATGTAAGCTTTATGAGAGAAGGAACCTTGATGTATTTGCTCCCTGCTGTGTTCTGAGCTCCTACCATAGCACCGGCACACAGTAGACACTCCAGAGATGTTTGTTAGTTAGACGAGGAAAGGGTGGTGCTGTGTGGACTGTCCAGTGCTACTCAGCACGGAGGCCAGCTGCTCCACTCATCCAGAGGAGACTACATACACACTTGCATGTGTTCTGCAGGCCTGCGGGTAGTGTGTACCAGGGCATTAGCACCGTTGTTCTCTCAGGGCTTAGGTGGTAGGCCCACCGTTGAAAGAAAGAATTATAGGATTTATCCTGATAGTTGTATCTGCCATGTACCAGCTGGTTTTCAAGATGGTGAGGAGAGCTGCAGAGCTTTCTTGTTTTAAGTACAACAACCATTTCCTAACCCATTTCTCTCCATGGCAGCCCATTTTTAATGGTCATGACTTCTTCCCTTTTCTTTGAAGTGTATTCACAGCTGGTGGCTTGTCCTGTTTTCAGGAGTTGAAAGATGGGTCTGGGGAAAGTTGACACAGTGCAACCCTCTGTCACAGTGCAGGAGAATGAGATCACTGGTTCTTTGCAAGATAATATGGTGGAATTTATCAAGATTAAAGACAATCACTATTTATCGGTTTCATTTCCAAGAAATTTAGGGTGGGTGGAACCTTCCTCAGGGTACCTAGTTCAACTTTCCACCAAGTATGACATTTTCCATGGCATGGTTAATGAATAATTGTCTGGCCTTTGCAAGAATAGATTCAACTACACCACAGGGCAGGCAGCCAATATTTTACCCCTGAGAAAACTTTTCTAAGGAGATTTTCCAATTAAATTGATTCTTTATTTTCCTTTAAAACACCTTCTCTGTGGGCAGTTGGTGAACATTTTTAAGTTTGAGATTTGGACCATATGGAGTGAAATATTTAGAAATGTTTAGAGCTATTTTGTCCCTTATGAAAATAAGATTGAGAATAACCTGAGAGAAAATATAACACTATTGGCTCTCCCATTCATAAACACATTCTGTTTGGCACTTGTCTAACATTCTGTGATGTGAGGGCGCGTGGAGTTTAAATTTCATTTGCACGTTACCCCACTGTGGTAGAAAATTATTTCTCCTCAGCCAACTCTTATCATGCAGATTGCTCTAAAATCAGATTACAGCTGCTTGTTTTGATTGATTAGTTAGTTCTGCCTTTTGGAAAAAAATCACATATGTCTCTTATCGGTAAGAATAAAGCTAAGAAAGCAATTACAACACTTCCATATGTGTTTCTAGGGGTGTTTTAACAAGAAACTGGGCAGAAACAACTTCTATATAAAGGTGAGGCAGAAACAAACTTCTTTACAATCATCAGTAGATCTGTCAAATAACCCAAGGAGTCACAGAATATCACGAAATGCAATTAAGTCCATCGGTACAGCACTGAGCACCCACTAAATGCCGGATTATCAGGAGTCGCAGAGGTTGAAAGATGATTAGAGGTTTGAAGTTTATATTCAAGGGGCCCAACAAAGAAGCCTGCCCCTCTGTTCATCCAAGTCTCTCTGAGCCTCAAATCACTGGGAAATCATTTAGTGGTTTCACTTAACGTTCTAGCCACGTGTAGTGGAATACTTAGAGAAATAAGAGACGTAGGGGCTAGACTTTAGGGAGATGACATGCGTATTCCAGGCTCTGGGGCTGGGCATTCTGGTGTGAGTCCCAGCTCTGTTTTTGCTAGTTTTGTGAACTTGGGGCACACTTCTTAACCTCTCTGTATTTACCTTTTTTTTTTTTTTGGTCTGTAAAATGGCAAAACTATTTTTCTTGCAAGGTGTTTGAGACGATTCGAGGTCATATATGTAAAGCTCCTGGAAACTTGTATAGCTCTCTGTAGATCTTTAGGGCTGTGGCAGCCGCTGGATCTGAGTTTGTTTTTCCCTGTCCAGGGCCAACCTGTGCCGCTCTAGGCATGCTGGCCTGGCACGCATCTTTCAGTGGTGCCTAAGTTTGCTGGAAGGTGACCTTGGACGATCTGCGCCAAGACAAGCTGCCGAGGCCTTTTCTGGCCCCTGGTTCTTTAGCAAGGGCTGCTTCTTTGCAAGGGGGACGATTCGGGGCATGGGGCTGAAACGCACGCTGCGCAGACAGAAGCGCTGAGAAGGCGGGTGAGAGGAGGCCAGGGAAGAAAATCCTGGATAATGTGTTTAATTTGATCCGTTCCCTGGAGTCATTAAAATGCATCCTCCCCTGGACTCTAAAATTCTTGAGCTGAAATAATCAGTCCAACAGGCTTTTTTTTTTTTTTTTTTTTTTTTTTTGCTGAAAATAATGGAAACATACTTTATGATGCGTTCAAAATCCTCAGGCCTATTGAAATACTGCCCTCTAGTGTTTAGAAATAAGAGCAACCTCTTTGGCAAATGGTCCGCCGACCAGCTTCTTACGTGATCATACCTCCAAAGGAATGCTAGCAAGGCCGACCCCAAAAGGACACATCTAATGTGAGGGGTTGAGACGAGGATGCCGGGAGTCAAATTCCTATTCCCCTGATAAACACAAAGGTCTCTATTGCTCATTTTCAAGAAGTTCCCAACTGAATTCAGAGCAAATATTGACCTCTATGTAACATCCTCTCACCAAGGGAAAAGAAAAATACTGTTTAAAAAATACAACTTAAAAAACTGACCAATTTCCTCCCTGTTTCCCTTCCACTATGCCTCGCTTCCGTTTATTAAGCAGCTACCATCGCATAGCCATCAGAATATGGGTTCTGGAATCAGGCGGTCTAGGTTCACTGCTTGGTTTCACAATTTGTCATTTGTGCAAACTTGAGTCAGTGACTTAACCTCCCTGTGCTCCGCTTTTGAAATCTATAAAATAGGGCTAAAAATAGTACCTACCTAATAGGCCTGTTCTAAGGATGCATGAGATCCTTAGAGTATATTTAAAGTACTTAGAACAAGACCTATAACACTGTAAACACTTAGTAAAAGAAGATATCATTAGTCATTATTATATATTTTTCTATGTCTCAGGCTCTGTCCTAAGTCCCAGATGCAGCTGGGATGATAGTCATGCTCTCTGCCCTCATTAGATTTATATCCACGGATCCTGGACTTCAAATTATTTGGAATTTTATCCACATTAGAGGACAACAAAGAGCAAAGCTCCCAGTGTGTTTGTTTAAATGTATTTTGAAAGATGTATTTAAAAAAAAAATTCTGCCGGTCTCGGTGGCTCAGCCTGTAATCCCGCGCCTTGGGAGGCTGAGATGAGTGGATTGCCTGAGCCCGCGGGTTCGAGACCCGCCTGGGCAACTTGGCGAGACCTCATCTCTACAATAAATCAAAAGATCAGCCGGGCGTGGTAG
>CAUYQG010239763.1:0-21967 GCA_963574415.1 Tarsius wallacei | reverse complement strand
TCATAAAGGGTCTGAGGAAGTTGAAAGGAAGCAACAATTTCTTTCAACTGGTAAGACAACTGTACTCGTATGTTCGTTGCAGTACTGTCCACAATAGCAAAAACATGGAACCAACCCAGGTGCCCATCCATGGTGAACCGGATATAAAGAAAAGGTGGTATAGGCCGGGCTCAGTGGCTCAGCCTATAATCCCAGTGTTTGGGAGGCCGAGGTGAGTGGATTGCCTGAGCCTGTGGGTTCGAGACCCGCCTGGGCAACTTGGCGAGCCCTCATCTCTACAATAAATCAAAAAATTAGCCAGGCATGGTAGCGTGCGCCTGTAATTCCAGCTACTTGGAAGGCTGAGGTGGAAGGATCGCTGGAGTCCAGCAGGTTGAGGCTGTGGTGGCCAGGAGTGGCCACTGCACTCCAGTCTGGGTGACAGAGTGAGACTCCAACTCAAAAAAAAAAAGGTGGTATAGATACATCATGGAATACTAAGCAGCCATAAAAAAGAATGAAATCATGGCATTTCAGCAACACAGATATAGCTAGAGGCCATCATTCTAAGTGAATTATCACAGAAACAGAAAATTGAATACCACATGTCCTCACTCATAAGCGGGTGCTAAATGCTGGACACATATAGGCACAAGGATGGGAGTGGCAGACACTGGGGGCTGATGAAGGAGAGAGGGAAGGAGGAGTGATAAAGAATGTGCAACCACCCACCGGGTACCATGCTTACCACTGTAGGGGGAGGCGTTTCATCACCTTTGCATAATATACCTATGGAACAAATCTTCACATGTTTCCCTGATAATAAAATAAAAGAAAGGTGGAGTAGGATTTAGATCAGAGAGGAAGGATGACATTAGTGAACATGGTCAAAGGCACACAGGTTCAAGGTGTGCTAGAGGATAGAGGGGTGGTTGCAAGTGTCAGGGGCATACTGGGTGGGGGGGAGCTGTCATTGGGAAGAAGAATAGAAAGGTCAGATCATGGATAGCCTGCTCGGGATTGAAACTTTATTCAGATAAGTGACAGGGAACCACTGACATTGCCAGGAAGGGAAGTGACCCAATCTCACCTTTTGGACAACTGGTTGGGAGGGGATTGGGGAGTTAACTTCTGGAGGCAGAGGGACCAGTTTTTGCAGTCATTTAGGCTAATGAAGGGCGAGGTGGTAAGAAGAGGAAAAAAAGGGGGAATCTTGTGCATCAGCACGATTCAGTGACTGGTTTGTTTTTGGACAGCGGGATTGAGGGAGTGAGCAGCTGCTGATCGAGTTGGGAACATGAGAGGAAAGGGCTGGCCCGGTGGAAGATGGTGGAGGGTTCCCACTGGGCTTATCTGCATCCACAGCCTGTCCACGTGGAGACATCCGCAGAAAGGTGGAACTTGAGACCCGGAGCTGAGGCTTGGGGTCCGGACTAAAGGAGACCTGGGGGTCATTGACAGAGATGCGGTGACACCAGAAGCTAGGCATTAGGGAAAATTATCCAGGGAGATAGAGATGAGAAGAGGCCTCAAGACAGGAAAGAAGGAAGAGACAATGGAAGAGGAACCAGCAAAGGGAAGAGAGGAGACAGTGAGGGGGGATCCCAATTCTCCGACTTCCTGCTGACTTTGACTCGGGCAGGGTACTGACCCTTCCTTCCTCAGATAGGGGTAATAATATGCCTCTCACAGGATAGGGGAGGACTCACTGCCTACGGTACTGAGTGGCATTTAATAAATGCTCATTCCTTTTTCCTCTTCCCATAGAAACCTAGAAAGCCATGTTAAGAAGAGATTGACCCTTGGGATTAAATGCTTTAGAGATGGTAAGGGTCTTCAGAAAGGGCCTTGAGACACCCCTAGATTCGGTTACTGGTGGGACAGGGAGGGAAGTACCTTACCACTTTCCATGGAGAGCGATCTGAAGAAGGCAGATGGCCAGGGGCTGGCGACAGGGGATGAGAGGAAGTGAGAACAACAAGGCCAGTTGGCAGTGAAGGGAGGGGTGGAAATGGCCTTGAGCTTGAGGAGATCAAGGGGTTAGCTAAGGGAGGACACGGTGGTTGCTTGCATCAGTGAAACCGACTGTCATATTAAGAAAAGGGAGTGAGTTCCTGGCAGAATCCTTTTTCTCTTGGATTGAGCATACGAGGTCAAGCATTTGGGCATTTGTTCAAAGGTGCCAGCCGATTAGCTCTGGCAGAAGGAAGCCCGTCATGTGAGCCAGTGAAACTGTGGTTTGTTCGTGAGCTGGGTTCTGAATCAGGCATTCTTGTAACCCTGTAATCTCGCAAGCATGGGAGAAGGGTACACGCTCTCCAGGGAGTTTTCCAAGGAAAACCTTCTTTTGGAGGTGAGAGGCGGGGTGCTGAGGAGGAAGAGCAGAGGCAGCAGCTTAGGTAAGTCTTCTTGGGGTTTCTCAGTCCTGAAGGCGGAAGCCTAGTTTTAGAAAAGTATGGGGGAGTCTTAGAATCTAGGCCTCTGCACTCCCTGCATCTCAAAGGGAATGGTTTGCCTGTGCAGAAGTAGAGAGGAGGGAGTGTGGGGGGAAGAAGGGATGAGAGAAGTGGGAGGGGTTTGAGGTCCCTGTCACTGTCTGAGGAAAAAGAGCAGAACTGAAGTCCACAAAGGAAGTACCAGAGCACTGTGTCCCAGTGAACAAACCCTTTAGAAAAAGAGCGTCCTTGGGATTAGCTGCATTCTTGGCTAGGTGCTGGGAATGCTTTGCCATTATGAGAAAAAGTTATGTTTTCTTCCGAGATTATTATTATTTTTTTGACTCGGAGTCTTACTCTGTTGCCCAGGCTGGAGTGCAGTGACACGCTCACGGCCACCCCAGCCTCGACCTGCTGGGCTCAGGCGATCCTCCTGCCTCAGCCTTCCAAGTAGCTGGAGCTACAGGTGCGTGCCACCATGCCCGACTATTTTTTTGGTTTTTGATTGATTGTAGAGATGAGGTCTCACCATGTTGCCCTGGCTGGTCGGGTTTGGTGGCCCAAGCCTGTAATCCCAGCACTTTGGGAGGCCAAGGTGAGAGGTGAACATCTCTTAAAATGTGAATACATTTTTTTTGGCATTCCTGGTATATTTACTTAGTTAATCATTACAATATGATGTGTTACCCTTTGAGATGGATACTATGAGCACAGCAGGTTAACACTGGGGTTGCCGTGAAAGGTGCATACTTTTTTTTTTTTTTGCACCTTCTGTGTGTACAGATCTTAGAAAGAAGTGCCTAGGAAGTAGTAAATGCTCTATAAATATTACCCTTCCCTTTATCTATCATTTTTTGCAAATGCCTTTAAATCCTTTTCAGATGATACAGAAAAACATATGATTTCTGAGGTTCTTTCAATGTCATATTTCTAGAAATTACACTTCTAGAAATTATAAATTATATAGTATATATTTTCCTTTTTTTTTTTTTTTTGTGGAGATGAGGTCTTACTATGTTGCCCAGGCTGGACTTGAACTCCTGGGCTCAAGCAATTCTCCCACCTTGGCCTCCCAAAGTGCTGAGATTACAGGTGTGAGCCACCGTGCTTGGCCTACATAGTATATTTCTATGTAAAGAATAGGTATGATACTTCTGCATTCTAGTCATGGGGGGCTCATTATCTTAGAGAGCTTCCATTCTGAGTGGAAAGTTCCTCTTTATCTTGATCTTTATGGTGGCTTCTACTTTCTAATCTTAGCTCTGCATAAAAGTAATCTTTCTTCCATGTAGCAACTGCTTAAACTTGGAGGATGCTTATCATATGCTTCCAAGCCCTCTAATCCCAGACCTCCCAACTGGGCCGCCATGCCTTGGTTTCCCAGCACTCCACCACCTCAGCTGCTTTCCTCCTGGCTGCTTGGCTGTTTGGCAGAATTTCTCGAAAGGCAGTTTGCCCAGGTGTTCTGTGAAGAGGCCATTGATCGGTACTTTCTTTTAAATGGTGCTTCTATTGTGTAGTATAATCTCACATGAGTTTTTGGGCTATATTTTCATTCTTTTAGGGCAGGGTCCATGTGCAATTGATTCTTTGTAAGTTCAGGCCATTTATAAGTTCCCAATAAATGCAGGCTGAATGCAACATTTTGGGTGGATTTGCCGCTTTGGTTTATTCCAGCCCTAGGCCTTTTTTTCACATGAACTGCCATCCAGGCTGATCCCTGCAGCTGTTGCTTTGGCTCTGTGGATTTTTTCCAACCTGAGAGCAAGGTGTATTTTTATTTATTTCTAGTAAGTGTGACCTTTAGATTTTACTTCATAGACCTTATTTGTCATGTGTTTCAAATGGTGAGCCTCTCATTGCATGCATTACTAGTCCTTCCTACCTTCCTGATCTTTGACTCCACCAGGTCACTGATTAAAAATGATGATTCAGCCCTGAAACTGAGCACGTTACTGGAAACCTTTCTCCAGACTGATATTCACAGTTCTGAGTACTCTTCAGTAGCTGCAAAACGACCTTAGTATGCACTATTCATCTCAAATTTCTCTGTGAGAAGCAAACATGAGATGATCTATTAGAAGTTTGTCAAAATCGAGATTCCTGCCACGTCTTACATGTCTCTCTCCCACTTGTCTGATGTTTCCCACTACTTACAAAATGAAATAAAACCAAACTGGAGAAGCAGTCAATACTATTTTTCTGTCTTTTAGAGAATCCCAATTCATTTTAAGCAGAAAGTAGCATACTGATGTCAATTGATGAGAACTGAAAGGAAAGAGATAACAGTTATCTGTTCTAAGAATTCATTTTACTAGGAAGCTGCCATTTTCAAGTAAAAGTATTTAGCAACTATAATTTGTAGTTCTCCAATTTAGATGTGTTTACTTTGTTAGTGTTGCTATAGTCCCAGTTGTGTGGTGTCCTTAATGTGAGTGTTGCTCGAGTTGAAGTAGAAATTCCCCAAGGGCTGTATTCACTGCGTGATACACGTGGGAGCGTAATCCTTTGTGATGGTGATGTTGGAAGGAATGATTAGAAAGTAAAAAGTCTTAAGGAAAGTTCCAGTTTTAAACAAAATTAAACATTAAAAAAAAAATCGTAGGCCGGGCTCGGTGGCTCAAACTGTAATCCCAGCACTTTGGGAGGCCGAGGCGAGTGGATTGCCTGAGCCCATGGGTTCGAGACCAGCCCGGGCAACTTGGCGAGACCTCTTCTCTACAATAAATAAATAAAAAACATTAGCCGGGCATAGTAGCACGCGCCTGTATTTCCAGCTACTGGGAAGGCTGAAGCAAAGGGATCACCAGAGCCCAGCATGTCGATGCTGGGGTGGCCATGAGTGTGCCACTGCACTCCAGCCTGGGCGACGGAGTGAGACTCCAACTCAAAAAAAAAAAAAAAAAACAAAAGGCCTGGCTTGGTGGCTCAGCCTGCAATCCCGTGCTTTGGGAGGCTGAGGTGAGTGGATTGCCTAAGCCCGTGGGTTCGAGACCCGCCTTGGCAACTTGGCAAGACTTCATCTCTACAATAAATCAAAAAATTAGCCGAGCATGGTAGCGCATGCCTGTAGTTCCAGCTACTGGAAAGCTGAGGCGGAAGAATCACTGGAGCCCAGCAGGTCGAGGCTGCGGTGGCTTGGAGCGGCCACTGCACTCCAGTCTGGGTGACAGAGTGAGACTCCAACTCAAAAAAAAAAAAAGAAAAAACATTGTAATTTGAGAGGGGGCACATTTTCTATAAAACAAATGTTTATTATAACTCTGTTTCTGTCTATACCAGAGGTTCAAAAAGTCAAATTAAAGAAAGAGCCCAAACCTTATATTCTGATACAGAATGATTGCTATAATATGTTATTCAGTGAAAAGTGCAAGATATAGTAGGCTACCATTTGTGGGGAAAAATTGTAAGGATGCAGAAGAAATTGGTACTATTAGTTACCTGTAGTGAGGGCCCTGGTGGCTGGGGGCCAGAGCCTGTAGTACTTTCTGAATTGTGAGTTGTGAATCATGTGAATGTATTACCTAACTTAAATAAGAAATGCATAAGAAAAATGAAGCCGAGTTTGGGGAGGCAACAATAAGTAATCATTCTTCTTGGGGTTTTTTTTTTTTCTTTCTTTTTTTTTTTAAGGGTATGTGGGCTTTGGAATTAGATGCACTTAGATTTGAATTCTGGCTTAATTGCTCCTTGGCAGTTGGGCACGGGCAAGTTATGCAACTTCACCAAAGTGTCATCTGTAATATTTGGGAAAGACCTTTCTGGTTGTTTTTCTGTGTGTGCAGGTTAAATACATATATATAAAATAATATATATTTATTTATGTATATTTCAAATTATATATAATCCAATGATATATTTTATATATTAATTATATTTTATATAATTAGGTTGATATAAGTAGGGTTAATTCTGTTTTATATAATTAGGTATATAATTCTATTTTATATAATTAATCTAGAATTTTATGGAGAATGGGGTCTTGCTATGTTGCCCAGGCTGATGTCAGACTCTTGACCTCAAGTGATCCTCCTGCCTTGGTCTCTCAAAGTGCTGGGATTACAGGCGTGAATCACTGCACCTGGCCTTTTGCGCCTGGCCAAATATAATAAAGACCATTTCAGCCTGGGTGTGAACATCTTCCTCTGAAGATGGTTTTTCGCTATCCAAGAAATGCAAAAGACAAGGTCATTTTAATGCTTGGGTTTCAGATAGTGAATAGATTTTTGGCCCAAAGTTATTATGAATCGAAAGTTAACTTTGAATGGATCATTAGATCCAGCCCAAAGTTTTCAACATGTCTTCATAAGAGGGCTGAGTGATTAAGCCAATCATAGTTGGACCCTTTTTTCTTGGCTCTTTGGAAGAAATTAGTCAATTAGATACAAGTCATCTCTTCTGTTTCAACTGTTTTGTGAGAGTGAGAAGCTCTGTACTGTTGAACAGAATTCAGGGTAGGCACCAAAAAGTACACCCTGGATACAGTCAGGGCTGCTGTTATATCTATGTCATTGCCTCAGACATTCTTGAGACAGAAAGATTGAGATCCAGGCAGAGCCATTACCTCTGCATTCTCTGTAAGCTATATCCATTCCTAGCTAAATCGATCTATGTACTGAAAATTTTTGCCAGGGGCTAGAGGTGGGAAAATTATGAGACTAATATTTTCTGTAATATCTATATTTTCCTTTTGTTTATGTCCACATTTGTTATGTCCACAGTGAGTAGGCTTTGCAACATGGATCTTTCAGATACAAGGGCCAGAAAAAGAACTCCAGTTGTCTAAATCTAAATTAAATTGGTTCAAATAACAGAATTCCAGAAGTAGGGCTGCTTTAGATGAGATTTGGTTTAGGCCCTATATCTCTGTGATTTCTTCAACTTCTCCTTTGTGTGTGGACTTCTTCCTTAATGTAGCTCTTCTCAGCATAGTAAAAGTGATGGGAGCAGTTTTAGATTTTGTACTTTCATGTCACATCAACAAGGGAAGAGAGAACACCATTCCTGATTGCTTCAAAAGTCTCTTTGATTTCACTGTATTCCCTTGGCTTGAATTGGGTTATATACCCATCCCTGAACCAATAGGATATGCTGATTGGCTTATCATTGGATCTCAAACCTGGTACCCCTTCAAGGGATTCGGATTTCATTGGTATGGGATGTGGATCTGATGCATTGGTATTTTAAAATACTCATGGGATGATCCTAATATACAGTTAGAAATGGCTTTATTGGCTTAAGCTTATCATTGACCACTCTGAGAGCTAAGACTGTGAGTAACTGCTCTCCAAAGGAAAATCTGGGTCTACTTGAAAGATTGATGGGAGAAGGGGAAAACAGATATTGGGGGAGCAAACATCAGATTACTTGTGGCAGACATATTGATTTCAGACATATTAGCTGCTCCAGGTTTCATGCCCTTTCTTTCTTGTAACCAGAACCCAGCTTTTGCTTGGGGCAGCAAGGTGTCAACCTTAGGGATGGACTGTAATTATAATTAGTCCAATGTGCTACTGATAATCTGTTTCTCCATTCTTCTAGCCTGGGCAACAGAATGAGACTCCAACTCAAAAAAAAAAAAAAAAAAAGAATATATTTCTTTAAGTGTATAATCACCTTTTTGGCAAGAAATAATAAGTACTTTTTTCTCACAATAATATAGTATAAATAAGGATCAGATGTTTTGAAATTTTATTTGTGACAAGTAAATTGTGTATATTTAAGATACACAATGTGATGATTGATATACTTAAGCATTATGTAATGATTAGCACAATCAAGTTAATTAACATATCCAACACTAGATATCGCTGTCATAACAAATTTCAAGTAAACAATATAGTGTTAACTCTAGTCACCGTGCTGTATATCTGCATCCCAGTTTATTGCAGCGTTATTCGCCAAAGCCAAGATATGAAAACAAGTGTCTATTGATAGATAAATGGACAAAAACATGTTTTATACACATATACATATACATATACATATACACAATGTAATACTATGCATACATATACACATACACAATGCAATACTATTTAACCTTAAAGAAAAAGAAATTCTGCCACTTGTGATAATGTGGATGAACCTAGGGGTCATTGTTCTAAGTGAGATAAACCAGGCACAGAAAGACAAATACTGCATCATGTCACTTACATGTGGAATCTAAAGAAGTCAAACTCACAGAAGTAGAGAGTAGAACAGGGATTGCCAGGGGCTGGGGGTGAGAGAAATTGGGTAACAAATAAAATGTTTTAATTTCGTACATGAGAAAGTGATCTTGAGGAGCTCAAATCAGGACTCAAGGTCAAGGTCAGCTCAGGTGGATCGAAAGCTGGAAGAGAAGTAGCTGTTGTTTGTGGCAGGACACCGAGATTTTTCTGCCTTTCGTACTGCTGCCTCAACCTTTTTTTTCTAGCAACCCTATTCTGACTTGGCCAACAACTGGTGAGGAGAAAAACCTCAAGAACTCAGCTATGAACATCTTCAGTTATTCATTTCCAATCACATTTTTCAGTTTGATTTGGTTGCCAAGTATCTTATGAAATGAACTCTATGTATTTTTTTTGCTACACCTTTACTAATTTACCCATTATTAAAATTTAAGGCCATAGCATCACAATGTATGATTTCAGAGATTATGGGTAAACAAAGTATTATTTTAGAAAATAAGATTTTAACTTTTTATGTCTAGTAGAATTGAATTGAAGTTACTTGTGAAGAATGTTTAACTCATCTTGAACTGTTGTTTTCAAATATTTGTCCCAGGCTTAAAAAATAAAGTATTACAAAGTTAAAATTGTAGGAAGCCATCAGAAGACTTGTCCTTCTCTTATGCCAGGGAGAAGAGGAGTTGGTTTCTTCAGTTGTGGAGTAATATTGTTGGATAATTTTTTATATATCACTATTTCTCATTTGCCACATTTATATTATATTCTTTGGGGTCATATATTTAAAGGGAATTCAGATTCTCCTCTTACCAATTATGTTATCAAATGCCAATTCTTAGTTAAAACTCTACCCAGCATCTGGTCATCTTAGAACCTTAGAGTTTTTTGCACAAAACTTCCAGATACTTTCATATATGATAATCCATGACTAGTCTATCAAAAGAAGATAGTAATAATATGGATGTGTGAAATCTATAGTTTCATTCTACTAATGTTAACAAGCACCTATCACATGCAAGTTGTTCATGGGTCACAGTAGGGGCAGGTGGGATCCAAAGATTTGTCAACTATGGATACATCTTTAGCAGATCTTTAAATCTCATATTGATTATTAGTTATTGGTTGCTTCCCTATACAACGTTTCATCAAAGTATCAAACGCTGACATTGAATGAATTTGTATAAACTTTCAATGTTGATATTTAGGGATAGCAAAATGACTGATAGCAACAAAGGAAAGATTTTTTAAAAGTCCAAAGCCTGGATAACCCAATGATGGTCATCTCTGAAAAACAGAGATTTGGCTATATTCAGAGAAAACAGGGTCTGAGGCATCAGCCTGAGAGCTAAAAGAAAAACTGGTAGAGATCTTTAATTGCAAGTGAAAGCAGCCACCTAGTGGTTTGTTTCATAAGCTAAAGTTGTGTGAACATATGACACAGCTCATCCGTGGACTGTGTAGGTCTCTGATCAAGTGTGACTAAGAATCTGGTCCAGAAAGCAGGATCATGTTCATTGAGGATAAGCACAGTATAACTCTTACCATTTTACTTATTTATACCATCATCTTTTTTTTTTTTTGAGTTGGCGTCTCACTCTGTCGCCCAGGCTGGAGTGCAGGGGCATGTTCAAAACCACTGCAGCTTGACCTGCTGGGCTCAGGTGATCCTTCCACCTCAGCTTTCCAAATTGCTGCAACCACAGGTGCATACCACCCACCCAGCTAATTTTTTGATTTCTTGTATAGACGAGGTCTTACCAAGTTCCCCAGGCTGGTCTTGAACCCTTGGACTCAGGCAGTCCTCTCACCTCGGTCTCCCAAAGTGCTGGGATTACAGGCTTGAGCCACCTCGCCTGGACCTTTTTAAAAAAATCTCAAACGAGTTAAGACAACCTACATGAAAGTATTGTGAGATAACACAAACCAGAAAAAGATTAGAAAGAGAAAAACAATGAATGAAGATATAAAAAGTAGCCAGAAATGGTAGTGATTCAAAAGTGCTTGCTAAATCTGGTGTATTTTCTATGACAGGACTCTACATTTTCAGGTACAAGTGGAAATTGATCAGTTACAAAGTTCATGCTGTCCAGAAAGATGAAACAATTTCTAGGAAAAGTAAAACCATATCTGATGCTTAGAGCAGAGAAATTGTTCTTCTGGAGGTCCTCACAAATGGGATACTACCTAATGTAAGTTATCATGCCTTCCATTCTCAGAGTAGAAACAACTCTGAGTCTTGGAGGATTGTTTCTTAACTGTGCCTACACTGATTTGGAGGCGCACACACACCATCCTCCATGTTTAGGACTTGCAGTAACTCATTTCATGCTCACAATGAGCTAGTGAGCTAGGTAGTTTTATTATCCCCATATTGCAGATGAGGTGAGTGAGGTTAAGAACTTCCCCAAAGTCAGGCTGTTAGCCAATAGCAGTGTTGGGATCCAAACCCAAACGTCAGGCTCAGCACCTATGGTCTTTTCCAATATACCATACTGAATGGATGTTTAAGTTCAATAAGTCCCATTCAATGAAAACAACAGTACTTTGAGTTTTTTCCTACAATTTATACAGTCTGTGGGGGATGCAATAGGTATGCTTTAACACGATGCTAAAGATGAGGCCGGGGTTGCATGTTTCTGAGATGATTTAGTTGATGGTGCTCTCTTCCAAGGTCACAGACTTTGTTCTTGACCCTAATTAACGATCACTTGTGCACATGCTTGTGCACACATGCCTTTGGTCAAAAAAAGAGGACCATGGCCAGACATAGTGGCTCACACCTATAATCCCAACACTTTGGGAGGCTGAGGCAGGAGGATCACTTGAGGTTAGGAGTTTGAAACCAGCCTGGGCAACATAATGAGACCCCTGCTTCCACATAAAAATAAAAAAAAATTAGGTGGGTGTGGTGGTACACGCCCATAGTCCTAGGCCTAGCTACTCAGGAAACTGAGGCAGGAGGATTGCTTGAGCCTAGCATTTTGAGGCTGTAGTGAACTATGATCGTGCCACTGTACTCCAGCCTGGGCGACAGAGCAAGAGACCCTGTTTCTAAAAGAAAAATAAAATAAATAAAGAGGAGCAGGAAAGAGTACTCAAACTCACTACTTACTGACTTCTAGAAAGTAGCTGAAAGCCCATACCCTGTTGAGGGCATATCCTCAGATACAAGATCTCAACTGCAGTCATAACAAAACACACTTTGTTTTGCTAGCTTTTCTTGTTCAAAGTGGTATCTATAAATTTTTATGAATGGCAGCTAAATTGGTTTTTCTTAACCAGTCATGAGTTGATTTGCAACAAGCAAGACAAGCCTTGAAAGGAACTTAGTAGGGAAATAATGGCATCATTGAAACATTTTCAGTTAGAGGTGTCAACACATCATATAACTTGAGTCCTAAACTGAGCATTTAGACTGATGTTCTTTTAAGCTATGCATTAGGGTAGTTGTGTGGTTAATGTCATTGCTGAGAAAGAGTAAAAGGTATACCCTCTAAAATGACTGTTTTATAGTGACAAGGCTCTTTAAAAACAAATTCCGCGTCATTTTAAAGGGATCTCAGTGAAGATTCAATTGCTCCTAAAAGATTCGAGTTCTGTACTGGGACTCACATGATGGCCTACTGCACATAAGACTGATAAAGAACTTTCCAGAATGATAACCTTTAGTTGTTGAATTCTTGACAGAGTCATCCTATCAAGGGAATATAAATAAAAAAGAGTGGTGTAGAGATAGGGTGAAGGAAACACTGACTAGGAACCAAGAAACTTGGGATTTTCAGGTCTACGTTATTCTGGTAATGAAGGGAGACAGATTCTTTGTGTGCCAGTGTCTCATGAATTTTGGAGCCAGACTTGGGTTCAAACACCCATTTCAATACCTACTAGCAGATGACATTGGATTAGTCAATGAAGCTCTCTGGATCTCAGTTTCTTTATTTATAAAATGGCCTTAATAACACATGGATATAGCCAGGCTCGGTGGCTCAGCCTGTAATCCTGTGCTTTAGGAGGCCGAGGTGAGTGGATTGCCTGAGCCCATGGGTTCGAGACCCACTTAGGCAACTTGGCGAGGCCTCATCTCCGCAATAAATCAAAAAATTAGCCGGGCGTGGTAGCGCGCACCTGTATTTCCAGCTACTTGGAAGGCTGAGCAGAAGGATTGCCGGAGCCCAGCAGGTCAAGGCTGCGGTGGCTGGGAGCATGCCACTGCACTCCAGTCTGGGCGACAGAGTGAGACTTCAACTCAAAAAAAAAAAATAACACATAGATATTATTTGGTGCTCACTGTGTACAGGTATTGTGCTTTGGGTATGCCTTCAATATTTATAACACTCTTCAATGGAATAGTTATCCTTGTTGATCCCACTTTACAGGTGAGATCACTAAGTGGAGAGAATATGTAATGTGGAGAGTTTAAGTAAGATCATTTACGCAAAGTGCCATCTCACCTGGTACGGAGAGAGCAGCTTCTCCGGGAATGGTAACTGCCGGTATTCCTATTGACTTTATCTCATCCATTTCCTGTACTTCTTTTAGGCATGCTTTGAAGATTAATGAAAGAGGAGAACCACGTGTTTAAGCTTTGGGATGAGATAGAGGTTTAGGCCAAAGGGTATAAATAACACAGAATTTTTATTCTCCTGCAGGAGTGGCAGAAACTCAACTATGATATCTATACCCTGCGGCAAATTCGAAGGGAAGTGAGAAACAGATGGAAACGCATTTTAGAAGATTTAGGTGAGTCTGAAAGAGATCGCGAAGTGGTAGAAATAACTAGTAGTGATCATTACTCTTCAGTTTCTCCACTATGGTTTTTATAAAAGGAATGTCAGTAACTGACTGATTAAGGCTACT
This sequence comes from Tarsius wallacei, assembly GCA_963574415.1. NCBI lineage: Eukaryota > Metazoa > Chordata > Mammalia > Primates > Tarsiidae > Tarsius > Tarsius wallacei. The sequence goes on along the minus strand of CAUYQG010239763.1, from coordinate 8,526 downwards.
ATGAACTAATTATTTTTCCAATCCTGCTCTTATAGCCTCAAGTATAAACATCTGATATTTTTGTTGTCACCAGCCCATGTCTTGAGGACACACTCTTGCGTGTGTTACTTCATTTGTCCCCAGTATAGAGTAGCACCGTCATATGGGGACTACCATTTATATTTTTGGCATTGTACTTTGGATTAGATGGGGGCGATTAGCCATTTAGTCACAGCTATATAAGATGAGGCCAGTTGAGCCAGGTGCGGTGGCTCGTACCTGTAATCTCAGGTTGAGGTAGGAGGATTGTTTGAGACCAGGAGTTTGAGACCAGCCTGGGCAACCTATCGGGACCTTGTCTCTATAAAAAATAAAAAAATAGCTGGGTGTGGTGGCACACACCAGTAGTCCCAGCTACTCCGGAGGCTGAGGTAGAAGGATTCCTTGAGCCCAAGAAGTTGAGACTATGGTAAACTGTGATCACGCCACCGCACTCCAGCCTGGGCAACAGAATGAGACTCAAAATGAACAAACCGAACAATCAAAAATAAAACACACACACACGCAAACAAAACCACACACAGATGAGACAGGTAATTGAAAATATTGTTTGAGCCGGGGACAGTGTTTCACATCTGTAATCCCAGCACTGTGGGAGGGTGAGGTGAGAGGATTGCTTGAGTCCAAGGGTTCGAGGTCGGCCCGGGCAACATGGTGAGATCTCGTCTCTACAATAAATCAAAACATTAGCTGGGTGTGGTGGCACGTGCCTGTAACTCCAGATACTTGGAAGGCTGAGGCAGGAGGATTGCCTGAGCCCAGCAGGTCAAGGCTGTGGTGGCCATGAGTGTGGCACTGCATTCCAGCAGTCTGGGCAACGGAGTGAGACTCCGACTCAAAAAAAAAAAAAAAAAGAGGAAATATTATTTGGAAGAGAGACAACAAAACTCAGTATAGAGTTTCAGAAGAAATAAAAGGAAGAGAAGATTCAAGGTTGGAAAAATTACCTGTGGCATTCGGGTAGGTATTGGGTAATGGCTTTCCTTAACTCTACCAGGCTTGTGGTGCATGGCCCCTATATCATACGATAAACTTGTTTTAAGGTTTACAGAATGAATCTGCCAATTCTGAAGTTCTTAATCCTTCTACTTTGAAAGATAACATGGCACCCCGGTATCATAACTTTTCAAACGTGGGGCAGGATGCCATGTTGCTGGCATCTATTGCTTTAGTTGAGATATAGCAGATGGGATGGGAACGCTGCCCTTTTTGCACACCTGATATTGTTGTGAGTCGTTAGTCTCCTTTTTATGAGTTACTCCAAGCAGGTTTGAGTCTTTGAGTGCTTTATCCCTTTGGGTAAGTCATTTTCACCAGCCGACCAGAGGAAGGAGCTCTGGCCTGGGAGAAGTAGGGTCCCTAGGGGACCACTTTGCATGTTGGAAGGCAGGTAGGAATTCTGGGGCCAGGGGTGAAGGTGGAGAGTAGGGAGGGGACAAGAATGAAGGTTTTAAGCCCCAAACTGGGCAGCAAGCATCTGGTGAGTGAGCATCTGAGGCTCTGAGGAAAGGTAACACAGTTTAATAAGAAAAAAAAAAAATCAAAAGAATTTTAATTAAAGACCCTGCCAATCACGCTGAGCTGGGAAACCTTTGGCTTCAGTTTACTGGTGTTTGTTCAAAAACCGCATTTGAATCCCTTCTTAATTTCCTGCAGGGACTCTGTTGCAGGATAGGCATTCACTTGGGAGGACTTCACATATGGGGTGCATTTTTCTTCCTTAGGCTTTCAAAAGGAAGCAGACTCTTTGTTGTCAGTGACTAAGCTCAGCACCATCAGCGATTCTAAAAACACAAGGAAAGCTCGAGAGATGTTGTTAAAACTGGCTGAAGAGACCAATATTTTTCCAACAAGTTGGGAGCTTTCAGAGAGATATCTCTTTGTTGTGGTAAGTGGATTCCTTTTTTCTTCTGCTCTAACTTTGCTTTAAATACTTGCCTTTTCCACCGGGCGTGGTGGCTCATGCCTATAATCCTAGCACTGGGAGGCCGAGGCGAGAGGACTGCCTGAGTCCAGGGGTTTGAGATGACCCTGGGCAATTTATTATAATAAATTTTAAAAAAATTAGCCTGGCGTTGTTGCGCGTACCTGTGGTTCCAGCTACTTGGAAGGCTGAGTCCAGCAGGTCAAGGCTGCGGTGGCTGTGAGCATACCACTGCATTCCAGCCTGGGTGACAGAGTGAGACTCCAACTCAAAACAAAAACAAAAACAAAAAAATCAGGTTTCTGGATCACACCTAGACCTACTAAGGTTTGGGTTCTGGCTTGAGCCTGTATTTTTCAGCTGATTCTACTGTGCGGTCTGTCTTTTGAACCACTTGTAGGTCTAAGCCTTGGAGTAGGGCTGCTTATGTAACTTAAGACTGAAAAGTAATTTAGAAGGACTCTAAGAGTGGTGGAATGTTTCTTGGATAATGTAAGTCAAAGATTAAGTTGTGTCTCTAAATTTGTTGAGAAAAATTTAATAAGTGTTTCACTTGTTCATTATTACTTCCGAGTGGGTGTTGCTGCTGTTAGATTGATTTTCCCATGGACATCTCTTGATTCCCATCTGGGCAACATTTATTATTATTATTATTATTATTATTATTATTATTATTATTTTGCAGGACCGTCTCATTGCACTCGATGCTGCAGAAGAGTTCTTTAAAATTGCTAGTCAAACGTATCCCAAGAAGCCTGGTGTCTCATGCCTGGCAGATGGCCAGAACGAAATGCACTACCTTCCATTTCCAAGTCCCTAAGGAGAGGCTCAGAAGCACAGTGGAAATTCTTCCATGGGAACTTAACAGTCACCCAAGGTTGGACAGCTGCATGTAGAGAGTGAGCAAATAAAGGGCTTGCTGAGTGAAAAATGATTCTGAATCCTATAAAATGTAACATCTTCATGAGGATCCTTCTCTACGAAATGTTCAGGTTGCATTGGACACCCTGGCAATCTGGCATCTAGAAAGAAAGTTAAAAAAATTGGTCGGTGGGATAGTTTATCATGGTGATTATATTCCAGGAACCCATTGCCCCAGATTTGGTTTTGATTTTACAAGAATCTTCCATCATTAATCCTTTAAGAGAGTGGAATATTCCAGTTAATAGAACAATATGATTAATATATGGAAGCCCCCAAATGGATTACCAATTTAAAAATCATTACTTTAAAATATACGCTAACCCCAAATAATACTAGATACGATGGGACCTGTCTTTGATTTGGAAGAACTTGCAGAACCTTGGAGGGTGACAAAGACATTATTTTTAGTATCGGTTATGATTATTCAGAAGTATAGATGTACCAGATGATAGAAATGACTAGGTAGTGAGTTTCATGACCCTAAGTGGAACTTCCTGCAGCTGCGTGTGTGAAGTTCTGTTCTCACGTGTGGTACATGCGTCTTAAACTCCCAACTTTATTGACATCTGGTTACCTCATTTTTCATATTGTCTATCTCTTTTCCAAAAGTTGTTGACATTTTATCTTGGATAGCATCTGCAAACGGAAACCTTTGACTGCTACTTTCTTCTCTTGTCTTTAATCTGCTTCTGGGTTATTGGTTGGGAATTGTACCTGCCGAGGACCTCTCGTGCAGACTTGCAGCTCTGTAGGCAGTGTTGCATTGAGGAAGGTCACTGCTCGACTTTCTTCTGTTCTCAAGATGACTCTCAAAATGTAGCCATGCTGCCAGTGTGGCTTGCTTCTGTCTGCAGATTGAGAAGTCCAGCTTCAAAAGCGACTTGCCACTTAAGCAAGGAACTCGTGAAAAGATTATGGTTTATTTTACTGAAAAGACTTTAAGGATTTGTAGGATTTAGCAATATTTTTATTTTTACCTATTTTTGCACTTCTGACTTCAGGTTGAAAACTAACTTGTATTTAGTCTGTCCAGGGGAATGTGACTTGAAAATTTTTATATTTTGATGAGCTTTTTGGGTAGTGTTCACAGTGGTTAAAATATTTCTTAGAAGAGATCCATGCTCTCCATTTATTAATGCACTGCAGACCAATTTAACTGATGTGTTCAGAAAAATTCTTCCTGGCTTAATAAGTAAGCTGAAAGTTTTATTTTTTATATTTAGAGCTCAATCCTTGCCTCATATTGTTTAAAATTAGCCTGCAGATATTTTTCTCACTTCTGTAGGCTCTTGGAAGACAAACATATAAACAGTAAAACAAACAATAAAATAAAAAAACTTGAAACATTGTATTGTTTTAATCTCTGTCTCAGAATTTGTATTCTGTCTTTCTTCCCTTGTTTTCTGATGTCAAAATAGATAAGACTGTTTGCGTCTATGGAGTATACATTGTTACCATAGTCTTTCTTTTTGGTAGTGAATAAGGATATGATTGTCTCTATATTATTAAAATACACAGACTTATCCAGGACATTTTCCTTACAAAGAATTAAAAGACTTCCGTGTTTACTCTTCAGTTGGATATGTGTTCTATTTCTGACAAATGAGAAGGAACAGATTTTTTTCCCCATAATCACTTGAAATCAAAGGGCAGAGAAGCTGAAACATTCATGGGATTACAGACCTCCTATCCTCCTAAAGTCAGTCAAGGAGTAAATGTGTGCTAAAGTCCAGTGGACACGGCATTGCATGAAAGAGGCTTGGGGATGCTGAGTGGCCACTTTAAATGTCTCAGTATGCTTGGCAGAACCAGAGAGGGGTGTGTGGGAGTGTATTTGTCTGTTTTGCATTGCTATAAAGAAATACCCACGGCTGGATAATTTATAAAGCAAAAAGGTTAGTTTGGCTCACAGTTCTGCATGGTGCTGGCATGAGTTCGGCTTCTGGGGAGGTCTCAGAAAGGTTTTACTTGTGATGAAAGGCAAGGGGAGCTGGCATGCCACATGGCGAGAGTGGAGCAAGAGAAAGAAAGGAGGTGCCAGGCTCTTTTAAACAACCAGCTCTCGCATGAACTGGTAGAGCGCTCATTGCCACAACTTTCAGACCTTTGCTACTTTTCAAACCAGAAACTATGGACTGAAGGAAAGGCTGGATCCTCCAAGAAGGACTTTGTAGTACCCCTACAAGTGTATATGGCAATGTTATACCATAACATACCATTTACATATATTTATTTACTTGGATGACTACACTGGGAAAGGGAAGTACACGAACGCTCTGAGGACCGTGGGACACAAGGTCCAAGTTGAAGTTGATACTCAGTGACCAGAGTATCACTATAGTCTGTCTTTTTGGAGTAGGGGTATATGGCATTCAGATAAAAAATGGAGTTCTCCTACAGGTCTTGTTTTTTTGTTGTTGTTGTTTTTTTGTTTTGTTTTTGAATCAGAATCTCACCCTGTTGCCTAGGCTGGAGGGCAGTGGCACGCTACCGGACACCGCAGCCTTGACCTGTTGGGCTCAGGCGATCCTTCTACTTCAGCCTTCCAAGTAGCTGAAACAATAGGCATGCGCCACCACACCCAGATAATTAAAAAAAAAAAATTATTGTAGAAATGAGGTCTTGACAAGTTGCCCAGGCTGGTCTCGAACATGAGGGCTCAGGCAATCCTCTCACCTCAAACTCCCAAAGTGCTGGGATTATTGGCGCGAGCCACGGCACCGGCCTGTTTTTTGGTTTTTTTTTTTGAGTCAGAGTCTCACTTTGTTGACCAGGCTGGAGTGCAGTGGCACGCTGCTCACAGCCAATGCAGCCTCGACCTGCTGGGTTCAGGCAATCCTTCCACCTCAGCCTTCCAAGTAGGTAAAACTATAGGCATGCACCACCACATCCAGCTAATTTTTGTGAATTATTGTAGAGATGAGGTCTCGCCATGTTGCCCAGTTTGGTCTCGAACCTGAGGGCTCAGGCAATCCTCCTGCCTCCACCTCCCAAAGTGCTGGGGTTACAGGCATGAGCCACTATGCCTGACTCCTCCAGGTCTTACAGCAGGTCCACTGAATTCATAGGTCTACCCAATGGTCATCTCTCCACTTCCAGAATAAATAATTGGACTGAACATACTTGGGAGCTGGCAGACCACCATTGGTTTTTTGGGATGCATATTAGAACTATCTTAATGGGAAAGCCAAGTGGAAGCTTCTTAAACTGTCAACCCTTGGCTAAGATAGTAAACCAAAATCAATATTCCATCCTATAGGCATGGCAGAAATTAGTGCTATCCTTAACAACTTAAACGATGCAGAGGTGTTGATTCTCATCACAAATCTATTTAATTCACCTCTCTGACTCTTACAAATGCTAGACATTGGAGAATGAAACTGGACTATTGAAAACTTCATCAAGTAGTAACCCTAATTGCTGCTGCTGTACCAGATGTGAAATCTTGGCTAGAATAGATTAAGACAATTCCAGCTCCATGATTTGTGGTCACTAATCTGGTAAGTGTGTTCTTTCCATACCCATCAGAAAGGTAAATCAAAAACTGTTTGTATACACTTGGGGTAGACAAGAGCATACATTCATGATGGATATCATAAATATGATGATATAATATATGAATGATAATGATAGAGTTTGTGGGGGATGGAAGAGGTGGTTAGCTAAAACAACTCATCATATAAATCTTGCAAATGGAGCAGAGAGTTGCAATGCCCCAAAAGCTAACACTATGCTCTAACAGCGTCCTGTTACTAATTGCTTTACTGCCAATATCTGCTTTCCCTGAGACCCCGTATCCCAAAGCTATGTGACTGGTAATGTCCTGGTACTGACTGTCAGTGTTCACTTTCCTAAGGCCGCACTTCAGAGACAAGTGTTTAATAACATCCCTGATAGTGACTGGCTTAGTGTGAACATCTGCACTTCAAAGCCGTGGGACCAGCCTCAATATTTGCATCTCAAGGCCAACTTAAACTCCCCAAACTGCTTCTTGGCGCCCAAGCCCAACCTTCCTAAACCACTTCTCAAGGCTGATGAGCCTCAATTGGGTTTTTTTTTTTTTTTTTTTTGAGTTGGAGTCTCACTCTGTTGCGCAGACAGGAGTGCAGTGGCACACTCCCGGCCACCGCAGCCTTGACCTGCTGGGCTCCGGCGATCCTTCCGCCTCAGCTTTCCAAGTAGCTGGAACTACTGGTGCGCGCAACCACACCTGGCTAATTTTTGACTTATTGTAGAGATGAGGTCTCGCCAAGTTGCCCGGGCAGGTCTCGAACCCTCAGGTCAGGCAATTCACTCACCTCGGCCTCCCGAAGCACTGGGATTACAGGCTGAGCCACCGAGCCCAGCCTCAATTGGGATTTTATAAGTGGCCTGCAAGAGAACAAAGGCCACTGGTTTCTCTCTATAGAGCCAGCCACCCACCTTCTTTTCTTTTCCTTAATAAACTTTTAACCACTGGTGGCGGCTCGTCTTTTTCTTCTCGCATACATTACAGATAAAGCTATGTAAATGCTCCCACCCTCTGTTATAGTCCAGAGGGAGCTGAACCATCAGGACATTCTGCAGAGTATCACATTGGTTCTCTGTATCAGTGACATTAGATCAGATGAATACAGTGGCAAATGCATTGAAGGTCTTGGCAAAAGATGTACTTCAGAGACTTGGAGATACATTCTACAAATCTCACAGACATGTCACTTGGGCAGAGTTTACAGGGGTCCAGTGGTCTGGTGCATGCTGGAACCATCGCCTCCAAGGGAAAGGTCAAGTTATTGTATCTTATACATTTCACCCCATGAAGCCAGTGGAATTCTTTGTAGTCCTCTTCATATTCGTACCTGGAAATACTGCTGTATCTCATAGAGTTGGGTGACATGAAAAACTGCCCATTCTAAGGGAGGTCCAGGGCAGGAATGGGCTCGAAAGCCAGTCCAGGCTGTGGCCAAGTATCCTACTCCTTGGGTCATAGGACCCTGCAGAGCTTATGGTATTAAAAGTGTTGATGGGAAAAGATGCCACATGGAATTTGTGGACAGCCCGACAGGAGAATGGCAATATCGACCTCTAGTGTTGTGGAAAGGCCTTGCTGTTCTCAGTGGGTAATCATACATCCTTTGAAAAACCAAAAAGCAAACAAACCCAGCTCTGGCTTGCTACTGGGCTCTGGTAGAGATGGAGCCACCTCTCTGGCCAAGGAAGATCAAATAACCGCATGGTAAAGTCTGCTCATGATGAATAGGGTTTTGTCAGACTTCCCAAATCCAAACCCGGTGACAGACGGAAATTTGTTCCTGTTATTTTGAAATATACACTTTAATTTTAGAATAGTTTTAGACTTGCAGAAAAATTGCAAAGGTAATACAGGGTTCTCACTATACCTCACAGCAAGTTTCCCCTATTATGAACATCTTACCTTAATATCGTTGCACATTTGTCACATCTAATGAGCAAATATCAATACACTATTATTTGCTAGAGTCCATAGACTTTTTTTTTTTTGAGTTGGAGTCTCACTCTGTTGCCCAGACTGGAGTGCAGTGGCTGCTCCTAGCCACCGCAGCCTCGACCTACTAGGCTCCAGTGATCCTTCCGTCTCAGCCTTCCAAGTAGCTGGAACTACAGGCGAGCGCTACCACGCC
>CAUYQG010239758.1:0-64668 GCA_963574415.1 Tarsius wallacei | reverse complement strand
AAGAGAATCTCAAAAACCTGCTGCACTAATAAAGGACTTTGACAGAGTCTCAGGGTACAAAATAAATGTGCAAAAGAGAGTTGCATTCCTATGCACCAACAACAAGCAGGCAGAGACCCAAAATAAAAGCACAATCCCATTCACAATAGCCATACACAAAATGAAATACCTCCGCATCTTGCTAACCAGAGAAGTGAAAGACCTTTACAATGAGAACTACAAAATGCTGCTCAAAGAAATCCAAGAAGACACACAAAAAATTGAAAAATATTCCATGCTCATGGATAGGAAGAATCAAAATTGTCAAAATGTCCACCCTACCAAACGCAATCTATAGATTCAATGTAATACCCATTAAATTACCAACATCATTCTTCTCAGACTTGGAAATTACAGTACAGAAATTCATATGGAAACAATCGACCACAAATAGCCAAAACAATCCTTAACAAAAGAAACAAAGCAGGAGGTATACACTTCCAGACTTCAGACTGTACTATAAGACTACAGTAATCAAAACAGCCTGGTGCTGATACAAGAATAGGCATATAGACCAATGGAATATAATAGAGATTCCGGAAGCAAAGTCTCAATTTCTCAACCAACTCATCTTTGACAAAGCCTTCAACAACAGCCACTGGGGAGAGGAAAAACTATTCAGTAAACGGTGCTGGGAAAATTGGCTGATCACATGCAGAAATTGAAACAGGACCCTGACCTATCACCATACACAAAAATTAACTCTAAATGGATCAAAGACCTAAACATAAAACCTCAAACTATAAGAATCTTAGAAAATGCGGGAGACACCTTTATGGAAATTGGAACTGGCAACCAATTCCTGATCAGAGCCCCAATTGCCCATACCATAAGAAATAAGAGACAAGTGGGACCTCAATAAACTGACGAGCTTCTGCAAAGCAAAAGAAACCATCAAGAGAGCAGGAAGACAGCCCACAGAATGGTAAAAAATATTTGCCAACTGTATATCTGACAAAGGTCTAACATCTATGATCTGCAAGGAACTCAAATGTGCCAAAAGGAAAAAAACAAACAGTTCCATTAAAAAGTGGGCAAAAGACATAAATAGACACCTCTCAAAAGAAGATATACAGGCAACCAATAGACACATGAAAAAGTGCTCAGTCTCATTAATCATCAGAGAAATGCAAATCAAAACCACAATGAGATACCACCTAACCCCAGTAAGAAGGCCATCATTAATAAAACAAACAACAACAGATGCTGGCGAGGATGTGAAGAAAAAGGAATACTTCTACACTGCTGGTGGGAATGCAAACTAGTACAACCTCTCTGGAAAACAGTGTGGCAATTTCTGAAAGAACTAGACACTGACCTTCCATATGACTCAGCAATTTCCCTATTGGGAATATGCCTGCAGGAACTCTCTACAAAAAAAGATACCTGCACATGTATATTTGTTGCAGCTCTATTCATGATAGCAAAAACGTGGAACCAACCATGCTGCCCATCAAAGCTGGACGGGATAAAAAAAATGTGGTACATATACACAATGCAATATTATGCAGCCATAAAGAAGGACAAACATATGGACTTCACAGCAACTTGTATGGTTTTAGAGTCTATCATACTCAGTGATCTATCACAGAAACAAAGAACAAAGTATCATATGTTCTCACTCATAAGTGGACCTTGAACAATTATCATAATACTATAAGAAAGGAATTGGCAGTAGCGGGAAACTGCCAGGGGAGGGTGGGTGGGATTGGCAATTGAGGAAAACTGCTAGGGGAGGAAGGGGCACACCTCCTCAACAAGGGTACCTGCATAGTCAACGTTTGTATACCTGACCCTGAATTGTACCCCACATCTTTAAAATTAAAAAAAGAATAGAGATATACACATATATATGTGTGTGTTTTATACACACACACACACACACACACAGTTTACTAGTATAATTGGACTGCCAGCACAGACATTCTAGAATTTGCTTTAGTACCTAAACTCAGAGGTCTCCTGGGTTCAGTAGCATAGGTAGGAGACACTGGGCCAGAGACTAGAAAAATAGTGATTTAATAAAAGTTCCTGGACCCACACGTTATTACTGTCACTGACAAGAACATGTCACTTTATCACAAGCCCTTTTCTCCGTCCACTCTATTGCCCACCTCATGTCTTAGACAACACAGGGCCAATATAGCACAGCACAGGCAGGCAGAGCAGCGATAACCCTTGAGGCTGGAAAGCACTGGTGAGATGAGGAATTGCATGGTCAAGGCAAGGGTCAAGAAAAAGAGCCGAGGTCATGAGTCTTGTTCAACAAGGGGAGAGAGGTGTTCCAGTCTGGGTGATGCAAGGAAATCTACGGAGAACAATGCCACACCAATGGTTTTCAGGTAGACTAATAATTCATACAAAATCATTTCTACTGTACTTTGTCTTCTTATCACTCAAATGGTTGGTGCAAATATATTGCCATGGTTGTGTTTACTTTTGTCTGCTCCTTGCCAACAACTGCAGCTTGGGGATGAGTATTTCTGACTGGAGTGACAGTGCCCAGGGGCACTCTTTGCAGTTGTCTCCCTGAAGCTTATTTTCTCTGCACTGTCTGTGAGTTTGCTAGGAGAAAGGAGAAAGAAGCATTAGCTTCCTCCGAAGCTTAGTATCCTGTGAATTTACCTTGATTTAAACAAAATGAGAGCTGGGCAGGCATTATTATAGACATGTTATATAGTAGCATGTCTATATTCTCAGAGGCTAAGGTGGGAGGATCGCTTGACCTCAGGTGTTTTAATTCAGCCTGGGCAATTTAGCAAGTTGCCGCTGTCTCTAAAAACCAAGCAAATAAAAAACAAAGTGACCATGATAACTAGGTGTATTTTGTCTTCCCTTACTTTGTATTCATAGCTCCCTTTGGTGGGGACCAAAGGGAGGCCCAAACTTTACCTGTATGATGACCACTTGTATACCTAATCCTGAATTGTACCTCACATCTTTAAAATAAAATTAAAATTAAAAAAAGAAGAAGAAAAAAATTTAGCATATACTGATTAACTAGAAGTACTAGTTGAAAGAAATTGCCTTATTTACTATGTGGATCATGGCTTTCAGAAAATTTCAATACAACAAAATCATCTTAATATCAAAACGGTACTAAAAAATAATTTTTTTGTTTTGTTATTTCAAAGTAATTTGGGACGTTGCAAAGTTATTACTATTATGAATTTTAGTGACCACCTCTCTGGCTAGTTGATAGAGTGCCATTTTGTTAGTCAGAAGGTCAGAGTTCTAGACAATTTGACCAATGAGCAATACCTAAGTAAGCCGCTCCTCCGGGTCTTACTTTCCTGAGTTGTGAATTGAGACGCTTAGGCTAAATGATCCTAGAACAGTCTATGTCCCTGTTATCACATACCAGGGGAAGTTATTGCTTAATCTATTTCCAGCTGATGGAATGTCATATCACCTAAATTTTAATGTAATCCCAATGATCATAACACATTCAATCTCTTAGAAAATGAACCATTTCCAATAATGATGGAAAAACATCTAGACATTTGAAAGCCAGAATGCTCTTTTTAAATCAAAGACTATGTTTATACACTATCTAGGTTTCTGTTTGGAAAAATAAATAATTAATTAACTTCTGTCTGATATCAAGTATTTGTATCCATAGTCACAAATTAGATTTACCAGAATTCACGGAAAACTGGGTTAAAAGCATGCTATTCAGAGAAGCTGTTACGAGTATCCATGAAGAGCTAGGAGGTCAGTCTAGACAGCCATTCAGGCCAGTTGCGATGTTAAGCAAAGACCACAGCAAGTCAAACCTGAAGAGAACCCTAGAGATAACTGAACCCAGACCTGCCTTCAATGGACTGGGTGGCTTAAGTCCAAAAAGGTAGAATTTTTCTTTATTTTATTTAATTAATACCTAAATAACAAGCACCATTCTAGTGCTTTACAAATAGTAAATTATTCTTATGTCAAACCTATGCACAGATACGACTATTATCTCCATGGTACAGACAGGAAACTGAGGCACAGAAAGTTTAAGCAACTTGTCTAAGGTCATTTAGCTAGTGAGTAGCCCAACCAAGATTTCAACCCCATACTAAAATTTAGCTTTTAATCATGAGCAATCCATTTTAATAGGGAGAAAATAAGGAGTCTGCAGTCAGTTTCTAAAATCCCTCAATGTCAAGAGGATGTAAAAATGCCATAGAGCCTCAGGTGCCATCAGCTAAGTGTGTGAATTGACCGTTACCAAAGAAAAGACAGAGTGGGTAAGTAAAATGGGTACCACCATCTTAGAAACAGTATGTGTTTAAAAAGAGTAACTAATTGCAATGATGCAAAAAATAATTTTTAAAATAAAAAATAATGAAAAAGAAAGAATGGTTCTAGCAGGGTCAGAAAGAGCAGCACAGACATTAAAAGATTGTTTCCTAGAAGTAGGTTTGGTTTTTGTTGTTGTTGTAGTTGTTGTTTTAAATTCCAGTCTTGGTCTGTACGAGAAACAGCAAATAAAATAAAGGCAAAGTGATGTAAGCTTATGCTGGAAAGAGCACTTGATGAGAAAAGAGTCATAGAGTAACGTCCAGTTGTGCCTCTTCTCGTAGTGGTAGGTCCTTATACAAGTCATCCAAGACCCCTGGACCTGCGTCTTCTCGGCTATATACTCTGAAGACAGTGGCAGATATACTACTTCCATCAGAGGTTATTCTGAAGCTTTAGTGCTCATCTGTAAATGAGATCAGAAATAATGTATAAAGCGTCTCACACACTGACGTTTACATAATCAATAAAAGTTTTATCATGTATGAAATAATTACTATAACACAGCAGACATTTTTCCCCTGGCTAGCACAGCTCCAAAGTATCTAAAATATTTAGTCATGTTGGATCATGACTAAAGTTACTTTAGTCAACCTGACAGGATATTTTGCCTTATTCTAGTCTGATTTCCTGGCCAGAAGGGGAAGTAAAGTCCAGGTATGACAGCCAAGCTTCCATCTTCCTCATACCTACCTCCTAGACTTCACAACACTGCAATGTTGTCTGAGATACTATGGCTACCAGGAAGGGCCTGGCTTCCACGCTGCTCTGCCTTTTGAAGAGCCAACCCAGCCGATGGTTTCTCTGCTGTAGGTTCTGAGCAGGATGGTGGCCTCCTTAGCGTGGGCCGCCGTTGAACTCTTCCTCGGCGTCTCCTCAGCTCCATGCAAATTGCACTCAGTTGACCAGGCGCTCTTCTCCCTCACTCCACTCACTGTTGTTCTACTCTTCCTTCATTCACTAATGGGACTTTCAGATCAGGTTGACAAACATTCCTTCTCTCTGCTTCCCCCCACCCCTTTTTTTTTTTTGCATGCCACTCAGTGATAATCCTGATCATGTCAACATCTAGGAGAAGATTCTCTCTAATCTTCCATCTTAAGATACACCTTCACCAAGCCATTCTTCTTCCCTCAATACTGCTAAAGTCAATTAAGTATCAAACTGGTAAATTCAGCACAAATAATCAGATACTTTTGCAATGATATGGTCCAAGGTAATTGTCCACGGAGGCTGAATTTGCTGGTGTATAAATTTAATCTCATAATATATTTGTATAATGTTTTGTAATGGAAAAAAAAAACAGAATTTTAAAATATATTAATTTATTTTTATAACACAAGAATTCAAAAAAATAAGTGTTATTCACCCGATTTTATCTTTGAAGACTATAATGTCCAGAGAAGTTAAGTGATTTGTTCAGACTTCTCACCAGTCAGACTGAGATATTTTTAAAAACCTCTTCTCCCATGTCAAACGCATAAACATTGCCCAACCCCAGGTACAGCAAGGATAATTAAATACAGAGGCAAGGTTGATCATGAAAACGTCCAGGTGCCTGAAAAGATTAGAGAATTCTCCGATTTTCTTAAATCAAAGTAGTAAGTGATACTAATGGTGAAGAACTCACAGGGAAACTGGAGAGCTACAGTTTTAATACCTATGCATAAGGAGAGCCCAGGAGTCCGCCCCATAAAAGACAGGAGATGAGTGGCAAGGAAATTAAGAAGAATCCACTTGGTGCTGTAAATAGAAAATATCTGAGAACTGGAAATTCAGGCTTGTGTAGTAAGTGGATGCAAGGTTCATGTACTCATATGGTTAGAGTTACCCAAAACTATGAAATAAATTTGAAAATGGGAGTGAATTCAGGGAAATTAAAGGGCTCCTACAGATTATTGAATATAGGAATATTCCCATCACCCCAGACATACAGAACTCCAACAGAAGGTATTTTGTGCTGAAAATGATGTACAACGATTTAAAAAATTTTACTGACTGAACCAACATTCAGAAGAGACAGCAGATATTTATTATAAGAGGGAAAATCTGCACACCAAGAACTATAGACGATAGAACAATTTGAATGAAGCTGTAAGTACATCTAAAATGTTCACAAATATAAAGGAATGAATGTAGCATAAGGTAGAAACACTTTTTAAAAAAGGAAGCAAAGATTGATTGAAAAATAAGTAGTATTCTAGAAATATGAATTCATATGAAAAACTCAATATAAGGCAAACAACAACTAGTTATAGCCGAAGACAGAACTGGTAAATAAGAGGTAAATCTTAGGGAATCACACAGAAATTCAGCAAGAAACAAATAATGTGATGAAAAATATAAAAGAGAAGCTAAGAGACAAAGAAGAAAGAATTAAAATTTTGTTTTGTTTTCCTGAGTTTCAGAAAGAATGAAGAGAGAGAATTTTAAAAGAACTTCAGAAAAGATCATGGATACAGTTTTCCAGAATTAAAGAAATATGTAATTCCATTTAAGAAGCATACTGAGTTTGGAGAAGAAAAAGTTAAATCCACACCCAGATGGGTTGTAGTGAAAGTATAGAGCCATAAAAGCCATCAGAAAGAAGCAACAGATTACATGCAAAGCAATGGCAATTAGAATGACAACAGAATTATCATCAGCAACAGCAGATACACGTTAGAGGTAGAATAAATATATGTAAAGGGCTGAGGAAAAATAACTGTCCATCTAGAATTCTATAAGCCCTTAAAACATCCTTAAAGAATGAGAACAAAAATTACATAAAAAGACTAAATTTATTTATTTATCTCAGATCCTTTCTAAAAGAATTATAGAAAAGATACATTTCAGCAAAAATAAAACTTAATTTGGAAAGAAAGAGTAGAGAAACAAGATGTGCAAGTAAGCAAAGAAACTGGCAAACATACTGCTAAATCTAAATATGTGTGATCTGTTTTGAAATGATAATGGCCAATGGGGAATAGATTTAAATAAATTTGGAACTAAAATTTTAGGCCATAATAACCTGAAAGAGGTAAGTGCTTTGATTGTTTAGAAATAGATAAAAATATTGCTTAACCTTAAACTTTGTCAATTCTGCATGTTAAAAATGTAAAGGCATGAATGTGCCAAAATGTATACATAAGGTCCCCAACTTAAGATGATTTTACTTGTGATTTTTCAACTTTACAATTCAAAGATGTACTTGGAGTACTCATACAACCATTCAATAAATTACATGAGATATTTATCACTTTATTATAACATAGACTCTATGTTATGTAATTTTGCCCAACTGTTGGGTAATGTGTTCTGAACACATTTAAGGTAGGCTGGCTAAGCTACGGTTTTGGTAGGTTAGTTGTATTAAATGCATTTTCAACTTAACAATATTTTCAACTTACGATGTGTTCATCAAATGTAACTCCATTATAAGTTGAGGAATATCTCTATATCCATTCTACTATTGATAGACATTTAGATTGTTTCTAGTTTGAACTTATTGTTAATCATATTATATTGCTATGAACATCTTGTGCTTGACTTTGGTTGAACACATGACTCTATATGGCAGTGGAAATGAATGCAATACAGCAATTCACAAAACCATAGATTAATCTCAGAAGATGATGATACCTCTTTTTTAAAAAGGGCTAAAACTGGAAAAACCTGTTGACTGGTTTTTTAGAAGTCGTGATGGTAGCTCCCTTTGGAGAGGAGGAAAAAAGTAGTGACAGAGAGAAGAACTAGGAAACTTTCTGGGATACAAGTAATTTTCTATTTTTTGACCTGGATGGTGGTTACATGAGTTTTATAAGATTGTATTTATTTTAGGATAATTCATATAACCATATAACTATAATGTGCATTTTTCTATGTGTGTTATACAGACTTCAATAAAAGTGGTCTTTTTAAATGTAAGGTTATTGCCAAAATAATATAAATTGTATAACTTTAAAACCTAGTAGAGAGGAAAAAGGAACCAAAAATAAGTGATTAAACAACAGGAGAAAAGAAATAAAGTGGAATTTAAAAAGACAATAATATGGCACAAATCATTCAACTAGATCAAGAATTACAGAAATGTGAATAGATATATCTACTAAAAAACAGAAAGAGGCGAAATTGATTTTTTAAAACTAGCTAAATGCTACTTACATGGGACACAAGATGCAAGAGTGGTTCAAAATGAAGGATATCATAGAGATATATATTAGTTTTGTTTGCTGCTGTCAAAATTACCACAGATGCAATGGCTTAAAACAAAACAAATTTATCTTACAGTTCGATAGGTTAGAAGTCCAACATGAATCTCACTGAGCTCAAATCAAGATGTCAGCAAGACAGCATTCCTTTCTCAAGGCTCCTTGCCTTTTTCAGTTTCTAGAGGCTGCCCACATCCCTTGGCTTGTGACTCTTCCTTCCCTCATCTCCAAAGACAGCAACACAGGTTGAGTCTTTCTCATAGAGTGCAATTCCGAACTTCCTTCTGTCATTACATCTATTTATCTGACTGTCTTCTTCTGTCTTCTTCTACTTTCAAGAATCCTTAAGGATTACATTACCCAGGATAACCTCCCTACTTTTAGGAGCAACCTTAATTTTATCTACCACCTCAATTTCCCTTTGTCATATAATTACGCATTCTGGGGATTAGGGATGTGGACATCTTTGGGAAGTTATAATTTTTTTTTTTTTTTTTTTTTTGAGTTGGCATCTCACTCCGTCGCCCAGACTGGAGTGCAGTGGCCGCTCCCGGCCACCACAGCCTCCACCTGCTGGGCTCCCGCGATCCTTCAGCCTCCGCCTTCCAAGTAGCTGAAACTACAGGCGCGCACTACCACGCCTGGCTAATTTTTTTGATTTATTGTAGAGATGAGGTCTCACCAAGTTGCCCAGGCGGGTCTCAAACTCGCGGGTTCAGGCAATCCACTCACCTCAGCCTCCCAAGGCGCGGGATGACAGGCTGAGCCACCGAGCCCGGCTGGGAAGTTATTATTTTATCTACCACAGACAGATTTAGCAAATAGTCACCAGTGAAAGCTGGTATAGTAATAGTAATATCAGGCAAAATAGTATTTAAATAAAAACATGTTAGTAGGGAAAAGGGGGAAATCACAAAATGATAAAATATAGCAAGAAGAACTACAATGTGATTGTCCAATAAGAATTAAAGCTAAGACTTTGGACCCAAGTTGTTGTCTGCTGA
Source organism: Tarsius wallacei (assembly GCA_963574415.1). Taxonomy (NCBI): domain Eukaryota; kingdom Metazoa; phylum Chordata; class Mammalia; order Primates; family Tarsiidae; genus Tarsius; species Tarsius wallacei. Next base: position 55,151 of record CAUYQG010239758.1, on the reverse strand, counting down.
CCCAGTGTTCCTAACAACAAAATCCTCTAAAGAGCAAAGACCAATAAAAACCTCTACTTGAAGCCCACTGTGCAAATGCTGGTAAATGTCTTGCCTCAAATGAAAATAATAATTATGACTTAGACCACAGGGCTGTTGTAAGAAATACCTTAGGACTGAGACACACTGCAGCTATCATATAAATGTTAAATAAAAATAATGTTTCCTGTATCCTTACGAGAGCTGGGCAAATCCAGATGTATATTATACTTTTCACATATTTCAAAATATTTTCAAATGTTTTGGTTTGGGTTCAATAAAAACCTCAAGTACATTTTGCCAAGTGCTTTTTCCATTAATTATTCAATCCATTTGTATTTCAAGGGAAATTCAGTCCACATGTTTCTAATTCATTTAGCACTAACTCATCAAAATATTGTTTTTCTCAGTGGTATTTTTCGTCCAAAAGATTTTTCAAGACTTCTCTTCCTATTTTTATTTCTTAGAAGCAAAAAGATACAGTGCCAACAGCAAACCTTAGTAAACTACCCAAAAAGTTTAGTAAACACTGCATCTAGGATTCATTGAGTTGAAAATACTTGTATCAATCCACCCGGGTCCATGAAACCTCTCAGCTGTTCCCTAGCTTCCTTGATTTTCCTTTTCTTTAAACAGGTTCTGATTTGATTTGTTCACATCGTTCCACTGCAGATTCCACTTCCATCACCTAGGACCACAGACCTGCAGACACCTTAATTCTCTCCCGGACCTTTTGCCCCTAATAAAAACTATCCCAGATTAATGTCAGTGAAATAATGAATTTGTGCCCACTTCTAAAATATCGTCATGGGATCTGTAGCCAGCCTTAAAAAATAGATCAAGAAAAAATCTAATGCTTTTAAGTGTATACTGTGCCTGCGTGTGTGTGTGTGTGTGTGTGTGTGTGTGTGTGTGTGTAACTTGTGTGTGAATGATATTGTCTTAAGAGAGTGTAAGGGGTGAAGAACTCAGTATGTTCATTGTGAGTGCTCCAAAAACAGCAAGAGCAAGAGCTGTGACTAAGAGTGGTTCCCACATCATTTATGGGGTTTTCTTGACAAACGGGTTTAACCTGAACTGAATCATATGGAGGCTGTGGAACATTCTACAAGACAGCTTGATTAGAAGCTCCAAAAATGTCAATTTCATGAAAAGCAAATAAAAGCCATCAGGGAATTCCAAATTAAAAGAAACCAAAGAGACAACTAAATGCAGTATGTTATGCTTGATTGGAACCTGGATTTTAGAAAAAATAGTTATAAAAAGCATTCCTGAGACAATTACATTCTATGTATATTCTAACAGAAAAAATGTACATATACACATTTTTAGGTGGTCTTTAAACTTTTGAAAGCCCGTAACTCCACTGATCATTGAGACTATCTATTTCACAACCTCTAGTGGCACACACAGCGACAATATTCATTTGTAATATTATTATAAAAAATTGAAAACCCTAACATTTATGCATATTACAATTGACGTCAGGTGATGAAACAGTCAACCTCAAAAATCTAAATGTTTCTTTTTTTTTAAGGGCACACTGACTTCTAATTTGGGATAGAATTTACAAATTTGCAGCAAGGAGTCTCCTGCAAACACAATTCTGTGTGTGTCTCTCTATGTGTGTGTGTATGTGTGTGTGTGTAGTTGTAGGTTTAAGCGTATGCATGTGTGAGTAGGTTTATGTAGATTTATCAATTGTTAACATCTTGTCATATTTACTTTCAAATGTGTTCTATTTCTTGGGAGTGATCATGATATTATGATAATGTGAAATGTGTCATTGACTTAGCAGGTAGAGTTTGAAATATTTAGGGAGAAATGTCATGATGTCTATAAACTTTGAAGATGACTATTTCACCGCATGATGTCAAGTATAATATGCATAACTGTCGGTCATAAATGACTTGGAAAATACATACGTATATGTATATATGCATGTCTATGAGAGAGAAAGTAAATATGACAAAATGTTAACAATTGATAAATCTATATAAACCTACTCACACATGCATACACTCATACCTACAACTACACACACACAAACACACACACAGAGACACACACAGAATTGTGTTTGTAGGAAACTCCTTTCTGCAAATTTGTAAATTCTATCTCAAATTAAAAGTCAGTTTGCCCTTAAAAAAAGAAACATTTAGATTTTTGAGGTTGACTGCTTCATCGCCTGATGTCAATTGCAATATGCATAAATGTTAGGGTTTTCAATTTTTTATAATAATATTGCAAATGAGTATTGTTGCTGTGTGTGCCAGTGGACTTTGTGAAATAGGTAGTCTCAATGATCAGTGGAGTCATGGGCTTTCAAAAGTCTAAAGACCACCTAAAAATGTGCATATATACATTTTTCCTGTTAGACTATACATAATTTTTATCAGATGTATAAAGGAAACTAAGAAATGTTCAAACTTCTTTAAGAAGTATCTGAATGAATACTATTCTGTTTATTAAGAGTAACCTCTGAAAAAACCTCTGATTTGTCATTGCTCATAATGCTTTTGACACTTTATAGAAAGAAATTCACAGTAGCTAAGTTGCAGTTTTTCAGTAAAATGGAAGCCCTTTCACCAGTCACACAATAGGTGTCAACATGTGTAAAGACTGTTCCTTGAGAGGCTCAACACATTGGTAAGATACTTAAATGATCACTTTGAGAGCCAAAAAAAATTAAAATAAAAAGCAAGAACACAGTGGGAAAGCTAGCCAACCAAGCAGCAGTTGAGCTTGCGCACTTGAAAGATTGCAGCATGCAGCCCCCCAGAGTATGAAAGGAGAACTGACTGTGGCATCTAATTAGAACACCGTGAAACTTAGCAATACGACTTTTGTTTTGGAAGGGGATTTGGGACATCACTGGTTTATGTGACACAATGTACACCAGGTGGTCCTAGTTAGGTGAGGGGTTTTATGTAAAAATAATCCTTCTTTGGCTTTATTCAGTACAATAAAACCACTAAGACGTTTTCCCATATGAAGTATTTCTACAGGCACATTCAAAATGCTAATCCCCCTTTTTATATGCATTTTCATGACTCCTAAGACGTTTACCAGGTTAAGAAATCTGCAAAAACGGGTCCCTTGACTAAGTCATGGATGCTTTTTACCACAACAGGTTTGTTTTGTTTCCATGTGAGCCCAAAGTACTTTCATAACATCCCCAACTGCGGACTTCACAAACAGGATCAAATATTGTTATCCTAACCTTACTAACGAAGGCAAGAGTCTCACAGTGACTTTTAAAGGCTATCAAGTTCTGAATTAGTATCGCACCTTCACATTGGAGGGTGCAGTTCAGAATTTTATCCATGTTGAAAATTTGGGGTGCCTAAACTTCTGTTAATGACAGCAGTAAATGGGCAGTTTTGGTCTGTAAACACAAAATAATACATCTTACTCATATAGATAGAGATCTATATGAGTACATATATAATATTATGCTTGATATTCAGAGAAATAATCTGAGGTTCTGGACAATTCTGAAGTGTCTATATAGTCTTTACTGAAAGACAAAAACACAACTGGGAGAAATTTACTTTCATACAACTTGGTGTAATAGAAAGAGTTCAGACCTATATTTGAATTTTGAAGGCACCATTATTATTGATGTGACCTTGAGAAAAGTTATTTAGTCTCTTTGAGCTTTATCTGTTCCCTCATCTGTAAAATGCCCAGCACTGTGACCTCGCTGTGTTTTCACGAGGACTAAGTGAAACATCTTCTGGTTACTCTCATTTAATTAAATTACTCAATTAATCCTTTTCCCAACATGCTTCATGGCGGAGTTCACCTACATATCCTGGCCACTTAAAATAGAAATATATACGCTCTTCTCTATTTCAAGTGCCAATCATCCATGTGAGTACATATGGGTATTTTAGGCACAGGAAAAAGAATGAAACTACAGCTTTTGTTCACATCCTATACCACATTAGTAAAAGTGTCAGGAAACAGTACATATGATTAATGCTGCTGAAATGGGCAGGAAATTATTCAGGTGGATTCAATCAGCCCAGCCAAACATATAGGTAGCTTATTAAAATTTAGACAAAAGTCTACAGGCACTTAATACATAACGATGACTCTAGACCTAAATTAAGAGCACTCCCCGCCCCTGTGCACCTCAACCCTTACAACTCACTGCCTGGAAGCAGCCACTCTTCTTAAAACTAGAGTTATTGACCTGTTTTTCAGCTTTCTTTTCCCCCTCTCTGAAGGAAAGACACGTGACCTTTCCTAAGCCCCCAACCCAAAGCCTTCGCTGAAACACTGTGCCATTGAGCTTGCCTGTGAGTCTGTCTCTTGGCAAAGCAAAGGCACCATGAAATTGATGTCCTGCTTATTTTCAACTACGCTCTCAGACCTGTGCACTCTTCCACGTGAATGGGGATTCCGAAGAAAAAGAGGCACACTATGGATTTAATGGATCTGGAAATGGATCGTTTTCTAGATAAGGGATCTCACACCTGGCTCACTGAGGATGCCTTAAATATTTAAAGAAGTCATTTTAGAGACTTCTTTAAGGTATGGTGCTTTTCAAAGTTAAACATATTGTGGTTACTATTACTGCAGCAGCAGACCCGGTCTTTTCCCTTCCACTCATTAGGATAATTTTACCTCATTTAGGAGAGATGGGTCTCTTCCACTTGCCAACCCCAGTCTGAAACGCCCTTAATTACCAAAGGGGTTCATCCTTTTAAAATCAGTCCAGAAAGACAGCTTCACATGGCAGTGAAAGCTCTGTCTCAAGTCCCAGTTCTCTGATTTACCAGAAATAAGACCTTAATAATAATAACATGGCTGGTCTCTATAAAGGACCTCTAATTCAAGCGTAACAGATACTCTTGTGGCATGTAGGTCATTTTAGAATGCTCGAAGAAGACTAATTTTGGCTTAAAAATTAAATACAAGAATGGTAATAACAATGCTAACTGACACATCAATTGTCGACTCTGTAACTGTGAGAATTAAACGCACTCTGGGGCCGTGGGCAATGCAATAGATATTGTTCTAGTTCCAGCTCTTGCATTCAGCAGCTAGGTGCTCTTGGGCAAGTTATTAAACCTCCCAAGGTCTCCATTTTTCTCGTCTGTAAAACGAGGGTATCCGATTAGATCAAAATGTCCCAAAATGTGCTCCTGGGAGCATTCATTCTATAAATTTTGCTTCCAACCCCTCTACTCCCCCCCCAAAAATAAAAAATGTGTTGTGAAGTCCATTTGAAAATAGTCTTTACTATACAAAGGTATCTTGTGACTATCCCAAAGGGGTATTTATTGTTCAATATTTTCCAAAATTATATTCCCACAAAATTGTTTTTTCAGTGAGAAAAAGTATTGAACTGGCAGCATACCCATATCTGAACTAGAGTGAGGCTTTTGAAACTAGGTTTATTGTAGCATTATTTGGGTGCCAGATGTACTACAAGCAGAAAATGGGTAGTTTTAGCCTACTGCATTAGTTAGTTTCTCCTTAGTTAATAGCAAGGTCTATTTCTCCAAGCTGCCAGTTGGCTTTGGAAGGTCTTCCTGAGTCATTCACCAATTGTCTCCATTAAAAATAGTACCCTGTCATGTGGGAGAGATCTCCAACAAGAGTAAGCATGACCTTATTTAACATTATACACTTGCCCTGTAAGCTTCTTTCTCCTAGATATCTTTGTAAAGCCCGCCAAGGCCTGAAAATTAATCTGGATAGTACAGATGATGGGTCATTTTCAAGTCATTTTCAAGTGAAGCAGAAAAAGTTTTCTTTAAAACAAATTAAAAACTAGTGATAAAAGACTATACAAAATGATGAGGAGGGGGAAATAAAGTGGTTTGGGGAATTTTTACTGCTAATGTTTTAAATTTCATTTTATTTTTGAACACTAAAAAAGTTTGTGTATCAAAAACCAAATACCATTCTTTGATATAATAGTGTGGTCATCCCTGAGGAATAAGAAAAGGATGATTATACTATACTCTGTTGACACATCTACATTCTTGCCTCAATTTTACTACTGACTCATTGGGTGACTATAACCCGATCATTTATGTGAGTGTGTGTTTGTGAATGTGTATTTTTATTATTTTTACACTTCAAAGTATCATAGTACTACAAACTCAACTTGCAAACTTTAGGAAAAACAGGAAGGAACCACTCAATACCATCATATGATCATAAGAATTATGTTTGTGCATGTTCAAGTCTTCTAAAAATATGCTTATTGTTAACATGGTTGTAACTCTAATGTATATGAAATTTTCATTTAAAATTCCATTAATATTATATCTTATTTCAATTACATTATATCATAAGCTTTTCCCTAAGCTGGTACCCAAACCTCAAAACTATCATTTTAAAGGGCTACCTAAAATTTTATAAATTTATCTACTTTACTATTCCCTTATTGTAAGACGTTCCATTGCTTCAAATGTATAAATTACTCTGCAACTAACATCTTTGTGCAGCTGCCTTTTTAATATTTTGAGTAATTTTTTTTTTTTTTTTTGAGTTGGAGTCTCACTCTGTCGCCCAGACTGGAGTGCAGTGGCCGCTCCTGGCCACCGCAGCCTAGACCTGCTGGGTTCCGGCAATCCTTCTGTCTCAGCCTTCCAAGTAGCTGGAACTACAGGCGCGCACTACCATGCCCGGCTAATTTTTTGATTTATTGTAGAGATGAGGTCTCGCCTGCCCAGGCGGGTCTCAAACCCGCAGGCTCAGACAATCCACTCACTCCAGCCTCCCCAAGCGAGGGATTACAGGCTGAGCCACCGAGCCCAGCTGAGTAATTTTTAAAGCTATATTCCTAGACATAAAATCACTGTGTCAAATGAAATGAACTATGTAGGGGTCTTGGTAAAAAATACAAAATTGCCCTCCAAAATGGTTAGGTCATTGTAATTTTTGCCATGGTGTTAATAACCGTAGTTCTTAACATTTTAAAAAATGTACTAGCTTAAAAGTATTTTTGCTTTTACTTGCATTTATTTTGTAATTAATAAGGGCATACTAAGGGTCTTCACTCTCTCACTGTAAAAATGGAGTTCTCTGATAATGCTTGCATTCTCCTTAACAGTATTTTGTTAATTTGCAAGTTGGTAAACCCAATGCTTTGACCCTCAGGTCAAAGTCAGGCTTCAAGTTACAGGGCAATCAATCAAGGAAAGCTCTAAGCTAGGCTTCTAGCCCTACCTCCTGCCAGAACAGACTCAGAAATTGTTCTTTTCAAAGACTGCCCTGGGTTCACAGCTAGGTATTAGGCAGCTATTACTTTTCTAAAGTTTTGTGCCTCTCTATTCTCTTATTATGACATTTTAGTTTTGTGTGCTAAATACTCATGAATACCTACTTGGGGCCAAATAATGTGGCGGGCCCTGCAGATTCAAAAATGAATAAGACACAAGCACAGTGGTTCTCAAATGTGGCTGAAAATAGCACAGTCTGGGGAACTTCAAAATAGAATAGTTCCCTGCATTCATCTCAGACCTTACCATATCAAAAGTTTCAGTCTTCTGTATCTCTAACAAGTCACACTGAGGTAAAGACAGTCTCAGGGTCCAATGGCATAAAGGCTGCTTCTTGGTATTATTCTCAGTACATCAGAGGTATAAAATAAGAATACGAACAGGCAATTGTCTGTGGAAAGGTGTGTGAAGGGAAGAAGGGCAAAATCAGCTTAACCCTGAAGGAATGCCTGATCCTATTAGAATATAGAGTGATTGCAGAAGCCTGTTAATTGCTACCTTCCAAGAAGACCTTTTCAAACCAAAGATCATATTTATTATTCTGCTGTAATAGAAAGAGCCCTGGGCTTACTTTTATTTGGGCAGTTGAACTTACATCTTTACTTTCCTCCATCCACAATCCTACCTCCATGCCACTAGAGCAATCTCCTAAAACTCAGATGGGCTCCCCCCTGCTAACCCAATAAACCCTCATCTTCTCAACTTGACAATCTAGGTCCTTTGTCAGCTCTTTCCAGATGACCTTCCTGTTTGACAGTGATCAAATCAGCTGGAGTATTATAGGATAAGTTTTGCTTGGAGGACAACCTGTGTACCCTTCATTCCAGTCCCTTCGTCTGTGTCTCAATTTCTGAAGCTGGTCAGCACCCTCTCCTCCCACTCCACACCGCTGATTATGCCATCCTTGCACCTGGAATGCCCTCTCACCATCTCTAGTCCAGCTTAAACCACACCTCTCTCCAAAGCCTTACCTCATGTTGCCAAGTCCCTTCACACATTCCGCCATTGTTATCTACCAGTTGTTGAGTATTTACTCTATGCTATGCACTCTACTAAAAGTTTTGCACACACTGTGTCATGTGCTCACCAGGAGTTAGCTATGCCTAATTTTCAGATAAGGTGAAATAAAGCTCAGAGAGTTTAATTGTGATGTATAAGTTTCCCCCGTTCCTAAGAGAAAAAAAAAAGCAGGGAATAAACCCCAAATCTAACAACAAAGGCTGAATTATAATAATGCTCCCTCTTTGCTACCCTAGGCCCCAAGTCCTCCCATTGTTCTTTTTTTATTTGAGAATTATCCCATTTCACCTCATGTTGGAGCTAATTCTAATCGAATTGGGCTCTGTCTCTGCATTGCAGCTTCTTAGAGGCAGGGATCCTAACAGGTGATTAGTGCTTAATATTCCCTAGAATACTTAAGTTTTGCATTTCAGTAAGTTCTCAGTGAATATATGTAAAAACGAAATGAATATGCACATAGCTAAATATAGTCATAGTTCCACCAATGAACTTTTGCTATGAAATATACTAATTAACTACTTTTCTCTCAAGTCCCGTTTTTATATGTCTTGTTTATTACACTGACTCGGGGATTCTTGATATACTTGTTCTTAAAACAAAGCCAAAAGGCAAAGTCTGAGACCAGAGTCCATTTGCAAGCAGTTGTCAGTCTTAACCCTCAACACCAGCATTATATAAAAGGTCCTACTGGATTAGCACTCAGAATGTTATGCATTTAAATCATTTTAATTTTTCAAGGAAACCTTGGCTATGGTGTCACATGCACTATGATTAATAAATAGAAAAATAACTATAGCAACCATACGTGAATAGTATTTGTTGTGAAAACCGGAGTGAAATTGAACAGAACAAATTCTTTTCTCTCTTCTAAATTTGAGGACCTCTATCTCATCTTCTGCAGGTCTAATGTGCCGTTGAAGGTACAAGGTGATAGAATCCCTGGGCATTTCAGGGCCATCTCATCGCCAAAGCAGTCACTTAGTCTATATTCTCCCAAACACAATGCTTTGAAATGCTTGTAAATTTTGTAAGCTGTGTTTCTGAATTTTAAATGTTGCTTTGCTTTTGTAAGAGAAAGATAAAGAGGGTCTGCATTAAACAAAACAAAACAAACAAACAAAAAAACAGCTCTCAAAGGCCCAAGAAATGCCATCAAGAGGAGGATTTCTTACAGAGGGAATACTATTGAGGCCAAGCATGGGTTAACCCTGAGTCACTCTCCTCCCACCTCTTCTCTGGCCTCCCAGATTCCATACAGCTGTTGAAAAGTATCTGTCAACAACACTATTACTGTCTTTCCTGGGATCAACACTGTGTCCTGGACCCTCAAGGTCAGCAGAGCTGCCTTCCGAGCAAAGACCAGGGAACCCAAGCAGCGCTGGCAGGTGGAGGGCCTTCCCCGACTGCTGTGAATTCTGCAGGGAAAGGTTGGGCTCAAAGGGTGGAGGCTGCCCAACAAGATAAAGATGTATTTCCTCACCTTAAAAACTCTTTTCTGGAACAGCCCGGGTTCTACATTGCCCTTTCTCCCTTTTCCTCTCTTGCTCCGTCTCTTGCTTCTATTCACAGTTAGGAAAAAGAGTTGTTGCTAGGAGTAAGTGACTTGACATAGCATAGCAAGAATATTGGCGACTATGAGTCAAGGCAGTTACTCTGTGTTCTGTGCTGTATTAAGCATCTTCTGTAAATCATCTTCATACACACAAAATACACACAACAACAACCATTACAATAAAAATCAAACCCGGTGAGGTAAGTTCAATAGTTTCACAGATAAGGAAGCCAATTTAGAGAGGCTAATTAACTTGCACAGACTTTCTGAACTAATAAACTGTGGGGTCAGAACTCAAACCAAATTCTAACTCCTAAGCCCAGGCATTTAATGAGTATACGTCTGCCTTTTTCTAATTCTCTTCCACTGGGGGAGCAGGAGATATCCAAAAGAGGGTTTACCATAAGCAACTTTAATTTCCTAGAATTTCTTAGGTGGCAGATTTATATTACCAGAAAGCTGTGATCCAGACAATATTCTCAAAGTCATACCATGATTACTGGTGGGATGTAAATTATACAATCTTTCTAAAAGGCAGTTTCTCAATGGTCATCAAAATCCTGACACTCCTTGCCTCAGCAACTTATCTAAATAAATAAGAAAGAATATCCACAAAAATTTAGGCAGAGTTATTCACTGGTGCTGTTTATAATATTGAAAATCAGAGGGACCCCTACTGTTAAAAATCAAAGTACTTGATATGGTATGTAATACATTAAGCTATAGTACTACAGAGCCTTTAAAAACAAAGTTATGAAAAAATAGATTGACATAAAAATACACTCATGATAGATTGTTGTGGTTAAAATAGTTTATAAATAGCATATAAGTATGATTCTATTTAAGTTTGCATGTGTATATTTACATTATACACTAAGCCAACAATAAAGATAGGTAAGTTTAGAATTTATGATTATAGAATCATAAAACTGGCATTGGATGGCCCTTCAAAGTACTTCAGTGCCCATCCTAATATCCCTGACAGATAATACCCAGCACCTGATCAAGAGCGTCCACTGTCAGAGAGCTCATTAACACCTCTTTTGCCCAGTTCCAATGAATGCTTGTACAGCACATGTAGTTTACTTAATTCTCTGTCTACGCAGAACAGACCCGTGTCAGCATGCTCTAGTAGAAAAAAAGAGAGGTCAAATATGATTTTTAGAAACGATTAACTGCAAAGAAACCATTTTCTTCCACACCTTTCTCTTCAAGAGAAAAATGTGATATAAATCCAACTAAGTAAAACTAATAAACTAATTTGAGCCTCTCCAGTCACCAGCAATAACAGTTTTAACGTTTATAACCAACGTCTGAATCTGCAACTGTTCTGATAACTGCCTCCAAAAGTCTTTATTTGTTTATATTAGTGGTACTTCTGGAAAATTCTTCCAATGAAAGCTAGGCCCCACAAGAGAAAAAGAAGGCAAAAATGAGAAACTAGCTTTATTATATATATAAAAAAAACACAAGAGCTGAAGTAGTTCCTTGGGGTATATTAAAATATCCTTACATTTTTAAGCTTGTGTTCTTGCTTTCCTACATTCCTATGGGCCACTGAGCTCTGTAGCAGGGATGTAGCCAAAGTGCAAGAGATGGTTCTGAAACAGGACAGCGATGTGATAAGACAGAGAATTATTCAATTTGGAGTGACCAGGGAGCCATAGAGGGAATGTGTGTTGTGGGGGAGGGTGCTGGTTCATGTTATTCATTCATTAATCCATATTTTTACAGGCCACGCATTCAACTAGTTGCTAAACAGAAGGGCACAAGACCAGCATTTCCTCGCTTCAGGCAGTTTCCAATCGAGCATAATAAGTGCTATGATGGCTAAGGCCTGAATAATGGAATCCCGACATATCCCGAAGAGAAGTAGGTCTAAGTATTTCAGGAAGGATAATGAGTGTATATCAAAGATTAGTAACCCAAAGTAATGTTAGGATAGCCAGAAGAAATTTAGCGTTACTGTAGAAAGTGCAGCTGGCCAGCTAAGCAAAAATCAAATCATGAAAATTCTTTTTGGCCAAGGTCAAAGTCTGAATTTATGCTCAGGGTAATGGGAAATTATTGGCGAAACCGTATAGCATAGTGGATGACAGTTTCAATGTTGGAATCGATTCCTGGTTCGAAAACTATCTCTGCCCTTACTATTTTAAACCATATAAAATTGTCAACGTTTGACCACTTGGGCCCACAAAAATGGCCATATCATGTGCTCAAACTAATAAACAATAGAAGAATTGGTTCTTTTCTGTGAAAGATTCAACCGAAGCCTGCTGAGGTCTCATTCATCACAGCAGGGAGTGGGAGAACCCATCAGAAGTCCAGCCAAAAGGGCCAGGCAGGTCTGCTGACTCCTCTTGGAAGATGACACCTGCCTTAGCTGGCAGCACAGGGCAAGCCATGCCAATGCCCGGGGAAGGCAATGATCTCAGTTTTCACTCAGTGTCCTCCGAGCCCACCTCCCCTGCAGTGCCTATTCCTGTTTCTCCTGCCCCTGTTTTGGGTCAGAAAATGTGTAACTCAGCAGGATCTGCTACTGTGTCATCCCGCAGTTATCCGATCCTGCAGGAGGAATTCCTGGCAAACAAGGCCCCATGCGCGCGCGCGCACACACACACACACACACACACACACACACACGCCTTTTTTTTCTCTCTCTTGCTCCGTTCACTCCCTTTTTTTGGCTCAGGAGTCTGCCTCCTCGGGTAAGGCAGGGATGAGCTTTCCGAATTGTGTTTATTTGTTGGCGCTCTGGTGTGAAAGCACTCTCCGTCAACTGCATATTAATCTTGTCAGCAGTCTGTATCTGTTTTCCTCTGCCTCCCTCCCCTGGCCTAATTTATGGCTTTCCCTTCCCTTGCTTTCTATTGTCACAATGACAGAGAGAGCTCTGTTATGGGCGCTCAGGCCTTGAACAGGCGGCCTTATAAGATAAATTGCAGAGTCCTGCGAAATCTTGCAGTTTGTGTGGCAGGGCTAAATTTAGACCAGGCCTTCCCTAGTTAATTGTGCCCCACTCAGAGCCAAGTCTTTATTGATGTCGCACAACATGCTACACACTGCACTTGGTGCAATCAGCAGACAGAGCTAGAAAATACGGCCCGTCTTCCGGTAGAGAGGACATAGAGAACGACACAGTCAGAATGTGTATTTTAATTGCTGAACCCCAGATGTTAACAGCCCAGACTTGAGAAAAATGGATCTAAACCCCAGTTCAGACACTTTCCATTTGTGTATTTGTAATGAATATGTTAATTATCTTCCTCTAAATTTCAGTTCCCCCATCTCTAAACTCAGTGGTCTATCTACCCCATACAGTAGTTATGCAAATTACATAATACAGGGTATCTTAGCTCTTGTTAAAACGTATGGCATATACTAAACACTCAATACATATTGCAAATTTGTATGTATTATTACTAAAACAGAGGAGAAAAAAAAAAGAGGAAGAGAAGAAATTCATGAATTGGTGAACCAGTATAATTAGGGAAGAGTTCATAATGTTATTTTTGAAGCCCTGTCAATTCACCTTGAGTCTTATGTTAACACCGAGTTGCTTATATAATTAGAACCTTAACAACAGTCTGAGTGAAATCTTGATAAAACCTCAAGTTGGGCAGCCTCATCCTGTCGCCACCTCTGGAATTGGAAAAGGACTCCAACATTTGCTGTGTCTAAATCCTTGGGTGCTGCCTTCAAGGACTATGTATCCTAAACTGGGATTTCTTTATAATGTTAAGTGGCTGAAATGAGCCGTCATGAGCTAAGTCTGAATCCATGCCTGAGTCAGTGTTGTTCCTAGTATCAAGGTCAACCCATGGCTATTTTTCTAGTCATCTCCCATGGTAGAGGTCATAGTCACAGCCCTGAATTAGACACAGCACAACATGATGCGAGGGCTTAAGCTGGATTGCAGAGAAAGAACAGCCCAATGAGTTACAGAACAAAATTTCAGCATACAGAGAGCCCTAAAGCCCCTTCCCAAAACCTGGTGCTCCATTTCACCCAAGCAGCGATGCCAAGCTGGGGCGTATGATTCCTCTGTGGAATTTCCCTTTATCTCAATGTTTTTGCAAAACTCTTAGAGACTATAGGAATTTGAAACGTCTCTAAATTCTGATAGTCCTTCATGTTAAAAGTAAAAAACAATCCAAGGCTCACTCTGCCACACTCGGCATGCAAGGGGGACAGAGGGAATAAGAGAGACAGCTAAGCTTTGCATTGCTTGCCTCTTGGTCTTCCAGAGCATCTCCTCTTGCTTTTGGCTCGCTCCACCCCCACCTGGCTCTTTGGAGTCTCAGCAAGCATTTTGGCCAAAGAAGCATTTGGTGACCTTCCAAATCTGTCCCCAGGAGCACCTCTGTTTTCCTGTATCAGCACACCTATCACACTACATCTTAATTCCTTGTGTGTCTGTTTTTTCTCGCCATACTGTAAATTCAGTGATAGCCATGCTTGTTATAGTTATTATTTACTGCTGCTCCCTAGCAAGAGAACGGGAGAACGGCGCAGCCTTACTAGATATTCAGCTATCAGGCCTCAATGAGAACAAGATCAACTTCAAATCCTGGGCCTGGGATGCTGACACCAAAGGATAGCCCCTGCACATCAGAGAAGCACCGGCACCCACGCGTCTGAGCATGGGCTTCCCTGGATGTGAAATGAGGGGCTGTATCTCAGGTTGCTCCTAACTTGCATAGGAGCTTTTCTGTCATCTGAGAATAGAAGTCTCATTCTGATTTCTAGTCAAAATTTTCGTCTCAAAAATTGTTATTATTTTCGATCCAGCTTCTACTCACTGGGCTAGGACTTACTTTTGACAAAGGCAATGAAGTACTAAGATGTATATTTTGGGAGATGTTGTTTGAAATATTTGAGAAATAAGCTAGTGACAAGAAATAGGGGCAATTAAAAAAAACCCAAATTCCAAAGTAAATCACTGTTCCAAAAAAAAAAAAAAATAGTAAGAGATATCTCTCTCTCTCCTCTCTCTCTCTCTCTCTCTCTCTCTCTCTCTCTCATTTACACAAACACAACACACACACACATGATAACAAATTAGAAGCTGAAAGGCATCATAGGAAAAGCAGTTCCAAACTTAGTAATTTCATACCTCTAGGCAAGTTATTTGATCACACTGTGTCTCAGTTCCATCGTATATAACATTGGGGTGATGATGCTCATCTGATCGGATTGCTGAGAAGATTAAAAATAATATCTGTAAAGCATCTCACACACAATAGGCACTCAATAAAAAACAGTGATGATGATGATGGTGATGATGTCTCTGACACTCAGGAAAGGAGAGCAGAGGGGACACTGAGTTCCCTGGCAAAACAAACCCATTACAGCCTACAGGGAAATCCCAGGCTGGGACATGAGGTAAATAAAAGTTCTGGATTCCCAGGATGGTAACGTGCAAACACCATGGAGACATCTGATTACATGACTTAGCACTGAGTTATGGAACTTGCAGACTGTCCAGAACCCAGAGGCCTGCTCCAGTCCTGGGCATAGCTGGCCGAGGGTGTTGGCGGAAGCTTCTCTACACGGTGACACTTCAGAAAGCAAACAGGCCCTGGCTGTTCCTTTGTAAGTGGTAATTCAGACATTCCCATGGGGTTCTCAGCTCCAAACAAATACTTTTGTAGGCTCTATTTTGTCTACCTCTGTATTAAAAACTGGTGGCGTTTACCATCACAGCTTAGCCAAGGATGCAGTAACACTTTTGTCTTCAAACCCTAGCCCCAGGGTTTTTGGCCTGTGTAAGTCCTGAGCCACAAAGACAGACAGTCTCTGCTCATTTCTTCCTCTCAGCTGAGTGCTCTGGGGTCCTCAGATAGACACCTCCTATTTCTGAGAACTTCTCTTCCAATTTTTATGTCCTTCAGAAAGAGTCTGTCAGGCCCAGCTGATTTCAATGTATCCTACTGCATACCTTTTCTATGTAAATTGTTACAGAGTTGAAATCAGAGCATATGGGCAAATTTCGATCCTTTTTTAATTTAACATCGTAAATATCCTGCATTTTAAAAAATTGGGGGGGACATCTTTTTATGACAGTATGTTTCATCACATGATCAAAATCGACTCATTTCTCTTTGAATCTCTAGGTTGCTGCCTCCTGCCTTGTTTGTTTATTTATTTATTTCTCTCCTATATTTAACAAGGTGCCAACTTCCCCCGGGAGGTGGTAAAGGAGGAGGCCTCCATTCCGTCTCTGAGGAAACTACCTCTGGCCAAGGGGTCTCCCTTGCTCCTAGACAAAGACACAGAGAGGCAGAAACGGGAATGTTGTGCTCAAGATGCATCAAGGATTGACCTAATTAGAAACTAGGGTGAGTACTTATGCCCTTCAGGAGGGCATATATCTTAGCTTTCACAGTCAGTTCCCTAAAAGAATGTGTCCCCAGATGTCTGACACAGAACGCAAAACAAGAACGAGAAAGACGACTGTCATGTGTGGCATTCCTTTTGGCTTGGGGATTCTGACGAGAAAAGCCCAGGAATAGCCTCTCATCTCCAGGTGAAAGCACTAGGAAACTGACCTTTCACCGTGGACTCCAGGCCTCATCCCAAATTCTAATTAGGTCAGTCCTTTTACATCCTGGACGTACCGTTCCCATTTCTACCTCTCTGTGCCTTCGATTATGCTGTTCTTCTCCTCTGGGACACCTTTCCCTCTCTCTACTCTCTCTCTCCTTGCACCTCCTTGAATCTGTTTCCACTGCTTTAGTCTTCACCAAGCTCTTGCTCGTTAAAGCTCTTATTAAAGGCAGAAAATCAAGGTTTTGTACTGAACTGTCCCACGCAATCTTCACTGAGGATTACCTTACCTCTCCTATGTCACAAGCACCTTGGGGTAAAGAAGCTCGCCTTCACTTTTTTGGCATTAACCCTACAGGTATCATGGTATGATATCATAACTGGGGATTCAACAGGAAGCAAAATCCAAGTGTACTGGTGAGTCTGATTCTGTGGGAGACCAAGAATGTATCAATTCGGGGACACACACACGGGAAACTAATCCGCAGCAGATACAGAAATCAGGAGAGGCAAGAGCCAGGGTGGAAGCAAATTCCAAGGCTCTGCAGGCAGGGGAGACATGGAAAGGGTTATAGCCGAGCAGCAGGCCACATCAGGGAGACTAAGTAGCAAATGGCAGAAAACCGAGGAAATACACAGTGGCTATAGCCAATGGGAGAGAAGACTGTGATGCTGGACCCTGGAGACCTGGGCGGCAAGGGCAGCAGGAGGCCAAGCTGAGTCCAGAGACTGCCTAGGGTATGCTCTGGTGTCTTTGGGGCATTAAGGATCCCATTCCCCTATTTAATGCCAAAGGAGAGGACCACTAAAACAAGTTCTAGTACCTGCTTCATCCCTGGCTAGAATTTGTCCCAAGTATGAAGCAAGGTTTCATCTACAGATACATTTCTAAGTAGAAAAAGTCATTACGTTTAGAGAAATGATGTGGAGGGAAGGCGGGCGAGCCGTCACTGCTGATTATATACTAGGTACTCGATAAATATATGTTGCCTGATAAACAAAAAGAAGGCATTTTGATTTGTTTTGTTTTGTTTCATTCTGTTTGAAAGTTGAAGCTTACACGTGGACGAGGACTATGTCCTTGAAACCTTGAAATCATGACAGCTGAAGAAGGAGGCAGGAATGGGATGGTGGAAAGAATGACAAAAGAGTACTTAAGTAGAGCTGAAACTACTGACTACAGTTGCCTTCCTGTTGGGAAACCCAGAAAACCAAAAGCCATCAAAAACACAGACAGAGGTAGGCAGTGGCAGGTCTTGAGATCTCCCAAAAGATTCTACCATTCTGAATAAGGACCCTAAAATAACGTTGACATTAGTTTGCTTAAGACCACTCGAAGGCAGACCTGAAGCAGTAACGTCAAGCCCAGTGTTTGCAAGTTCACCACAAGTTTCTGCAGAGATCATAAGGGCCTTGAAATAAATAAACAGATGTATAAGCCCTGAGCTGGAGAGGATTTCTCAAGGCAATAATAGACTGAATGTCTTGAATTTACCCTCCTATTATAAGAACTGGGGGCCAGTTCATGAAGGGGAGAGACACAAGTAATGAAAATGGTTAAATAAGCCATGCTAGCCTGAGTAGGTCGGTGTGATTTGTTGCTACTGGGGAAGTCCGAGTCAAGCACTGTACTAGATCTTGAAAACAACAGAGTCATTTAAAGACCATTCCTTGTATTCACCTCAGGTCAGAAGAGGATAACGATCAGAGTAATCAAGGCTGAAGTTTCAGAACATGATGTGATTACGATGGTGTTCATCCTGTCATGTAGAGCCTACCCAGCTGGCATCGGGCATTATGAAATTCCCTTCCTCAGGCATGTGGAACCTTCAGCACATGGGAG
Organism: Tarsius wallacei; assembly: GCA_963574415.1. Taxonomy (NCBI): domain Eukaryota; kingdom Metazoa; phylum Chordata; class Mammalia; order Primates; family Tarsiidae; genus Tarsius; species Tarsius wallacei. Next base: position 36,922 of record CAUYQG010239758.1, on the reverse strand, counting down.
ATTGGTGGGGACATCCCCATGGTGTGACCTGTTTCTCTATGTTCTCGTAAACGCAGGATGGATCCCAATAAGCTCTTTTCCATCAAGTGAAGGAAAGCCTCACCCAGCCCCACTCCTGCTGGGGACCCCAAGGTACCGAATGGGGCAAAACACAAGGCCTAGTGTATGGCTTGGAAGAGCCTTGTGCCAAATTCCTTAAAAAAAAATGAGGAGGGATTCTGGCCGGGAATTCTCCTGCCAAGAGTAGAGGGAGACAATAAAAAAAAATTAAGTCTGCTAATCCTACCCAGAACTGCCCAAGACTACTTTGGGCTGGGGACACACATGCTCAGCCTTCAGAGATGCATATGGGTGCATTTTGTTAATCCCCATCACTGCGTGTCAGGGATAACTGATCTATGACTAAAAATAGTGTGAGGACAGCAATACCGGCCATGTGGGGCTGACCTGAGGACACAGTGGAAAACTTGACAGCAGCACAGTGGAACCTTCCTGGCCCAAGGCCACTGGCTCAAGGGCAAGAGGCCGGGTTCATCTGCTGGGGAGTGTGACTGACAGGCTGGCCCCCGAAGCACGAGTTCCAGTGGCGGTGATCTTTAAAGTTCCTGGGCCTCTTCTGAGTACAGGGCAAGGTGATAGGAACTGGGCATGTCATGGTGTACGACGTGGTTCTTCTCCAGAAGCAGCTTACAACCCAGTGATACTCGAAGAGCTGCGGAAAATAAATGTAAAAATCCTGCTTCGCTTCACTGACTTCGGTCTGAAACTTTGTCTCTAGCACCCACAGAAACAGGAAAAGAAATCCAAGCTGGAAGAGCAGAGGTTAAAATCATTCTTGGCCCTGGTATGAGCCTTTGGGTGGGAGGGAAGGAGGGACTTTGGGCAGAAAGACAAGGTCAAATTTACCAGTTTGATCAAATTAGTTACATGTACTTAGTACCCCAAATTACTAACAAGGCTTTCTGTATCTTCAGAAAATGTCCTCCCCAATATTAACTTTTAAAATTATAGAATTGTTGAATCTCAGAATTTTTTTCCTCTCCATAGTTATCTCATGTCTCCTACGTGCCAGATACTGTGCAAAATATATTTGTGAGATTGCCTTCCACGCTTGTTATGGTGAGCTTGCCCCAAATGTGTTTAATAGAAGTATAGTCCTGAGAAAAATGTCTAGGTATTCTCAAGAAAGAGCCTCATGTTATATACAATCAGAGTGGTCATTGTTGACTCCAACACAAAGTCTCATCAAGACGTTCTTTACCCCGAAGAGTTATAGACATTATTGATAGTGACCAAGGCGCTAATTTCGCTTCCTAGAATATGTGATTCTGGGCCGTTGAGCAGCACGTTCAATGGAACTTTCACCTCCCTTACTGGCCTCAGGCTGCCGGTCTCATGGAGTTTCATAACAGCTTACGTAAACAAGCTCAAATTCAATTAAATAAAAAACAGCATATTTCGACCATCAGTCAAACATCAGGAATGTATTGCAACAAAGAGTGTAACTCCATTTTTTTTAATGTTGACTACTGAAAGCTTTTAAGCTTCACCCCTGCCTCTCCCCTGGTGTCCCACATCTGGGTAAGCAAATAAAGTCTGAGTGCTTCCTCCTTTGGCACCAGTGGGAGGTTCAAAACAGACAAACACCTGCTTGTAGGCAGGGACCCTAATCTGGGTACTACCTCACCACCACCTATTTTACCTAGGAGAGTTTAGTATGTGCCAGGAACTGGCACATAGTAAGTGCTATGTAGGGATTAGTCATCATGATTATTGTGACTTGTCATTGCAGTTGACGTGTCATTATTAGGGAAAAGAACTGGCTATCCCCTAACTTGTGGCTTTCACTTCAACTTTGTACCATTCCTGGAAGGATTATATTTCCCAACCTTCACTTTTCCCTAAAGATTAATCCTTATATTAGATATGGCTGGTTAATCATTCTTCTGTGAACAATAAATTCCTAAATCCCTTGGGGGAAAAGGCCTAGCTCCACACCAACTTCTCTGTGAGATTTTTCCTGACCTGCCCACATAGAGTTCGTCACCAGCACCTGCATCAATGTGCTCCCATAATCCTGCTGCCTCAGAGCATTTTCTGTACTGTACAAGAATCTTTATATACTTGTCTGTTGTCTCCACCAAACTGTGAGCTATTTAAATAGAAGAAAGTGCGCTGATTCATCTATGAATACCCTTTTATTCACTGTAGACAAAAGCAAAGGAAGCAAAGCAAAAATTTCACTTTGCACATGCTGAAATTGAAAGTTTCAAGGTGTGTGTGTGTGTGTGTGTTTGTGTGTGTGTGTGTTTGTGAGTGCACACAAGTGCATATTTCCTGGTGAAACCATCCATCAGACAATTGTAAACCAGGCTGAAGTTTAGAAATAGTCAGGGGTAGAGTTAGAGATTTAAGGGTCATTTGTGTATACTGCTTTTTGTGATGATGGGAATAGAAAAGATCACTGAAGGTGAGATTTTAGAGGGGGAGGAGGAGGAGGACAAGAAAAGACACCTAGGGAATCTGGGCTTTCAAAATTCTTGTCCTTTATCTCCACAAAGAGTCAGTTGGTCTTTTCTTTTATAGTAGATTTAACCCTTCTCTAACTGGGAGCAATTTTGACTTTAGGGACATTTAGGAAGGTCTAGGTCCTTTCTAATCATTCATTCATCTCCGTAGTTGATCTAGGATATAAACCAGGACTGGAAACTGAGTCTATGCCTTGTTTTCCAGGGCCTCCTCCTGTGTAATAGCCTTTCTAGAATCTTAATTCCATTGTATCTTGACCATGAGGCTCAAATTAGTCATGATAAGTATGCAGGGTTGAGAGAAGAAAACTCAATGAGACCAGGGACAGGTTGGTGATCCAAAACAAAAGCAAAATCTGAACAGGATGCCAAAGCTTCATACGTGAATCAAAAACAAAGGAATCGGTATGGAAAGCAATGACCAGTATTAGTTCCTGAGCTACCACCACGGAAGGAACAGAGCACAAATATAAGAACATGGGGGAGCTTCCGAAATCAAGAGTCAGCAGACTTTGCCAGTATTCATGTTTTAAAAACCTGCCAAAGAAGGCATTCTTGTACCCAGCTAGATGAAATGGCATCATCCATCGTGGAGGGTAACTGGGAACTATATCTCAAAAACCTTAAAGATACATATAGTCATCAATCCTGTTATTCCACATCTAATCATTTAACCCAAGAAAGTAATGGGTCTTCAGCATGGATGTTAATGAAACAGAATGATGATAGAAGATAAAATGGAAAGAAAATTGAAGCCAACTGCTAAATTATGCAAGAAGATTCAGGTCACTGGGTGATATTAAGGAGCTTGTAACATTCTTCCCATGTACATACTCATACTTTCTTACATCACCCCTTTTAACACTGATCAGATGTGTCACTTTTTCAGGGTGGCCTTCCCCAAACACTCTCACAAAAGGCAGCCATCACCACCTCACCCTCAACCCCATCCCTCTTTCCTGTTTTATTTTTTTCTACAGCACTTACTACCTTAGAAGGTATAAAAACTAATTTATTTTGTCTTTCTTTCTGAAGGGTAATCTCAACAAGAATAAGGATTCTTGGTCTTTTTTGTTTACTGCTGAATCCCCAAAGCCTAGAAGAGTGAGGGCACATCAGGCGGACTACTTCCAAGGGTTTCTTGGGGGTAAGTTTTGGGATGATCTGCCTCCTAGGTGGTACCCCTAAATGTAGGCCAATGCAGTTTTGGAGGAGAAAAAGATGGAGAGGGAGTGGGATGAGGATAGACTGCTCACCAGTGGCGCAGTAAAAGAGATGGATCCCTGTTCTGCCTCTACAACCCAAACACATAAACAATGGTCACGTCTGTGAGGGCTTGGCAGAAGATGAATGACTGTTATGTGAGTGAACAGAGTTTGCTAGTGTCTCCTGTCACATATCTTTCCCAAGACTTTCTCTTCCATCTATAGTCCCTCCTCCTCCTTTCAAAGTTTTGTAGTTCATTCCTTCATCTCATAGGCTTCATACAAGACCAAAAGGCAGTTTCTCCATTGATAAGTTTACTAAATGACATGTACATGCAAATCATGACTCTGAAGTTAAAATTTTGTTAAAATCTTGATAAACAACTGTTGGGGTTCAATAGAAGAAACTCTACCAACTTGTGTAGGGAAATAATTCCTATATAAGGAAAACTTAGCTGGTTGGCTATGTATACTTTTCTTTTATGCTTTCTACTTAGTGTGGAGGCAAGAACAGTTTTGAGGTAGGTGTTGCCAGCTTTAATAGAAACAGAGGCCAATAAGGTCTAGTTGCTCCTAATTACCAAGAAAACTAAGGGATTGACATTCCAGAAAGACCTAACAGAGCCCTGGCTGATCCATCCAATTGTGGCATCAGGTAAGTGAAACAGAAACAACCTTAAACCATGTGTCAGCCTTTTCACCAGTAAACATAGACCAACCACTCAACCATTCATTTCTCTGTAATTGTTCATCACAGAGTGGCTATAAAATGATGTAATTTACACATCTGGGGTCAATGAAATCATAGCACACTATAAGTGCCGTGATAGAGTTTCCAGATTAGTGGCATCAATGATACATCCTCTAAATTCAGTTTATAGACTGTGCTTCTTTTTTTTTTTTTTTTTTTTTGAGTTGGCGTCTCACTCTGTCGCCCAGACTGGAGTGCAGTGGCCGCTTCCGGCCACCGCAGCCTCAACCAACTGGGCTCCGGCGATCCTTCCACCTCAGCCTTCCAAGTAGCCGGAACTACAGGGGTGAGCTACCACGCCCGGCTAATTTTTTTGATTTATTGTAGAGATGAGGTTTCGCCTGCCCAGGCGGGTCTCGAACCCACAGGCTCAGGCAATCCACTCACCTCAGCCTCCCAAGGCGCAGGATTACAGGCTGAGCCACCGAGCCCGGCTATAAGTGTGTTTCTTAAACTCCAATTACATGTGTTTCTAATTCAAGAGCATTGTGGCTACAGAATGTAGTCTGTAATTTATCTATCATCTGAAATTGGTTGAGGCTTGTGTTTCAGCTTTTGTATACACACAACATTGGTAAAATTCACAAGAAGGTGTATTCTACAGTCACTGGTTAAGAAGCAAGTGAAATGGTAGTTAAAAATAACCCAAACAACTAAACGTGTTGAAAATAAACAAGGCCATCCAAAGGAGAACAGGCAGAGATGATTCATTCAGAGCTTGGTATAGCAAGGGAGTCAGCCACTATACTTGGGGTTAACAGAAACTCAAAGGCAGGCACTTTAATCAAGTCTTTATCAGGTTTCAAGACTCATTCATTTTCACCCATGGTTTATTTTGGGCTCAGCAGCAAAAATCGCTCATCATTAAGCAAGCGTCAGGTTCTGTCTAAGTCAAAATAGTCTCTAAAGAAGGTCTTTGCAGAAGGAAGAAACAGCCTGTGCTGCCCACTCTGGACATTGTCTCATTAATCCTTCCCATGATCATTCAGGGAAGTTTGACCTTCAGAGCGCCATCTTATGGAATAAGACACAGGTGTGTGCTTAAGTGGCTACCCATTCTGGTGCCAGTGAGCTCTTGCTTACCATAGTAGCTTGATACATCCCATTGTCTGGCATAATTAGACAGGACTTTAAAAAGTCATTTCTAGTCTGCTACACATCGGTAGTACAGAACAGAAACAAGAAAATAATAGATTCCACTTCCCCCTTGAGTTTTCTATTTTTACTTTGTTTTACTAGGTTCTCAAACTTCCATCATTTTAATAGGTTCTCAAATCAGGAAGAAAACAATCTTCCTTTACACAAAAGTATAAAATAGGATTCTTTTTGGATGCAGTGTGGTCAATGGCAGCATTTGTATTCCAGCATAGATGGCACCAATGCATTGGATATGTGGCCTGGTCTGTAGACTGTGTGATTGTGACTGAGAAAGAGAGAGTGAAAGAGGGGGTCAGGGTGGCAACCGAATCTCATAACATCACTATGGTAGGTGATATGATCCCTATATTACCAAATAGGTCAGTACCACACCCAAAGTCATACAGCTTGTGAAGGAAAGAGCCAAAATCTCATCTATACTTCCTGGCTATCTCTCAAAACAAAACTCACATTTTGTGTAGTGTAAACATTCAGTTCTACTCGTTTACTACTGCATTGTATAACAAAAATCTAAAATATCCAGATGCAAGAAATAAAACAAAATATAAAATAATGAAAAAAATAGGCCCACATACTATGTATTAGTCCAAATGTGGCTGCTTTTTTTGGGTCAACTATTTGTTTTCAGATTGTGTCCTAACATTAAGCTTTGGTTGGTTTCTAATCCCAGCTTTGGCAGTTTCAGTCAAAAGCTGAGGAGAGCCGGGCTCGGTGGCTCAGCCTGTAATCCCACGCCTTTGAGAGGCTGAGGTGAGTGGATTGCCTGAGCCCGCGGGTTCGAGACCTGCCTGGGCAACGTGGCGAGACCTCATCTCTACAATAAAAAATAAAAAAAAAATAAAAAACCAGCCGGGCATGGTAGCGCACGCCTGTAGTTCCAGCTACTGGAAGGCTGAGGCGGAAGGATCGCCAGAGCCCAGCAGGTCGAGACTGCGGTGGCCGGGAGCAGCCACTGCACTCCAGTCTGGGTGACAGTGAGACTCCAACTCAAAAAAAAAAAAAAAAAAAAAGCTGAGGAGATAAAAATCCTCTTGACCCTCCAGACAGGGGAAATGAAGATTTTTTTTGCCTGGGGATGGGAGGAGGGCTCACAAAATCTTTTTCTGTAAGAACCACTGCTGAAGTGGCAGGGATCACTGCTGGGTCACAGCTTCTGTGTCTGTATCTCTACTGCTTACCTTTTCTACACTTTTTTCCTAAAATTTCACATACCGCAATAAGTCTGAGACCACCGCAAAGTGGTCAGAAAAATGTTTCAAAGTGCTATCAAGTTGAAAAATTTCTCATAAAGTTCATAGTTCATAATGTAATGACATCATAAATGTTATTTTTCCTTCTGCAGTCTGTCTCTGGATACTGGCATTCATTCAGCAAACATTGACTGAGCACCTAGTATCTACTAAGTGAATTGATATAGAGGAGAACCAGTAATGTGTATCATTAAGAAACCTCCATTTTCTCCCTCGCCATATTACACCACAGAGAAAAACAGTGTGCCTGATTCAGGAAGTTCTAGAATGTTCTTATGAATATGGTGAATTGAGCAAGGAAGGTATCCAAGCCCTTATACATGGAAAGATGGGCTGTAACTTGGTTAAACATAACAGCTAAGCATCTCATCCTACACCCACCCTTGAAATACTGACCAATACAGACAGTTTTAATAACTCGATTAGTGAATGTCGCTAATAGGAATGTCAAATGCTTATGGTGAGAGAGACAAGGGTACTTAAGCATTATTTCAAGAGAAATAAGTCCATGAGTTTTTAAACAATTTATTTACTATCAGCATTAAGTACGGTGTAAAATGATTTGCATATTCTAATTCTTGTCTACATGTTTTCTGTAGATTTTAAAGCAACAACTTGCCTGTTCAAGTTGACATTAGTATTGAACCCTAAAATAGGACCCTAAAATGGGGTGTTTATAAGCTCAGATTTTTCCATCTATATTTATTTATAGTGCCATTTTATGAATAAGATCAATTAAATGCTTGAAAATTTAAAAAGGAAAATATGAAAATAAAATTTTAATTTTATAGTATAGCATACATTAAAGTTTCCTTAAACTCATTCTAGAGTCTGAATAAACATGGCATGTAAATATTTAATAATTCACATTTATAACAGCCATAAAAGCCTTATCAACCAAGTTATTTTATGATGTCAAAGGTGTCTTAAAGAAATGGGGAACTAAAATCTTAAAACACAGGCTCTCAGTTAGAGTTGTCTGTTTAAAGGAGACATTGTAAACTCTCTGAAGTTGGCCTTCCTGGTTCCAAGAGCTGCTGGCTTCTTGCAATTCCTGATCCCTTTCTTCCATTCCAGAAGCCTCTCAGGCCCACCCCTTGCATCTGGGGTTACATGTTTACATGTTAACAGGAGGACCACCATGAAAGAGTCCCATGTTAGTAGTGAACTCACAAAACAGGTGCTGGGGCTTAGCGATCCCAACTGATTCCGTCTACCCCAAGGGCTGGCCTCCCAGCACTCCCACCCAGCCCTGTCTTCCTCTCCGGGAAATGGAATCACTGCTTGCACAATCCCAGCTAGGCCACTGGGGGAAGAGCACCATATTGATTTTTCTACTTTGTTTCTGTGTCTTACAGGTCTCTGATGGCACAGTGACTCACTGGCGTCCCTGTCAGGACTTTCTCCCTCTTGATAACATCTAGATGACTCACGCCTAAGCCACCTGGGAAGCTCGGTGAAGGCACAATTTGTTCAGGCCACGCTCACTCCAAGGGCTAGCCCTTCCTGGAATAGAAACAAAAAGTTTGTGGCCGCTGTTCATAGCACCATTCTGTGGTCCCTGAAATGGAGGAGTTGACCCAGTGCTTCCTGGAACATAGACTCATCCAGCAGCCCCACACAGGAGGTCCAGGTGTGTCAAACGCACCCATTCAGAGGGGTGGACATTCTCCCAACCGTGATCAGCTAGCCAGAGCAGCTCACTGACTTGCTCCTCCAGTCAAGATTCATCTTAAATCATCTTTGTTCTATTCATCAAAGGGGAATATTTGCTGTTATTGTATGACTCCTCTCACTGTACACAAGCTACACCTCAAACACATGGGCCTTTCAGAAAGCACAAAGGTGCATTGTGCAAACCCCGCCCCATGAGATGGATGGAGGTGTAGACATGCCAGTAATAGCTGTGCATGGCCATTAATCTTGTACCTTACTTATTTCAAAATGTCTTCTTCATTATGGGTAGATTTAAATACCTGGACATTTGATTTGTGTTGAAATAATAAAGCAATATATAAACACAAAGCTGGGGAGAGAATCAAGCTAAGGTATGACATCATGGGTCTCAGCCTATGCTACTGATCAGCTGTGAGGCCTCAGAAGCTCACCGTCCTTCTTGGGACCTCAATATTTCATCTGAAAAGATGAAGATACTGACATACACCAGAGAAGTGGTTCTTAAAGGGACCTAGGAGGTCCCTGAGCCTCTTTCTAGGGACCTATGAAGTCAAAACTACTCTCAGGAGTGTAATTGGCCTTTTTCACACTCGCTTTCTTGTGCATGAACAGTGAAGTTTTCTGGAGGCTTCCTGGCATGTAATACTACAATAGATCGAATTCAAAAGCAGATATGAGAACCCAGCTGCTGTCTACCAAGCCAGTGGCAAAAACGTTTGCTGAAGTATAAGATAATGCTATGCTTCACACTAATTTTGTCTTGTTATAGAACATGTTACTTTTCTTTTTAAAAAAATGTTATTCATGTGATTATATAATAGGTTTATTGCTGCTACTTTAAAATAAATATTTTTTGTGCTTTTCGGTTTTGATTTCTAATATGGCAAAAATTGGTAGATAGAATAACATACACAAAGGCTTTGGTGATCCTCAATTTTTTTTTTTTTTTAATATAAAGGGATCCAGAGGCCAAGAAGTTTGACAACTGCTAAACCAGATCGTTTTTAACATTCTGTGACTTGGAAATTCTTACCTTTATCCTATTTTTTTTTTAATCTCAAACTTATCGCTAGGTAAGTACCTTCCTTATGCATCAACTTCACAAGGACTGAGATATTGGTCTGTTATGTTTATCACCATATCTCAGGCTGCCTAATACTGGGTCTGGTGCTTAGCAGGCATTTGATAAATGATTGCGGATGGGAGGAAAGAAAGGGGAGAAAAAGAGGGCATGGCTCTTTCAATATGTATATAATCCACCAGAGCAAGTTGCACTATTTCAGTTTTACAGAAGAGACAGAAGCACCAGGAATGAAGGACTCCACACAGGATCATGCGATAGGTGCCAAAGCCAGGGCTCTTGTCATAGCACCTGTGGTCACATGACTCTGTTATCTGACCCCATAAAGCATCCCCTTCCTCTCTGGTGGAGCCCAGGGGTATCTGAATCTCCTGTAAGTGATATTAGCAGAGAACCTGTGTCCAGTCAATTTTGAAAACTTTGGAGACATCCTTCCCCCAGTGTACAAGCTCCTGGTAAATGATCTCACATTCCTTTGAAGGAAGTTAGCATGAAGGCTCAGCTGCATATGAGTGGTGGAGATCAAGGTCTTCCCTCAAGGGGACTAACACCTTATTCAAGAGTATCTGGGTATGTAAGCAGATGCATGTGCCAGAATCAGTTGAAATCCTCCAAGTTCAATCCTGGTGACGTAAGTCAGGTCCCTTCAACAGGTATGGGTGTTTCTAGCTCACCATATCAGGCCACCCATGGCATCTGCTCATGGTAAGCCCATGATTAACTTACCATGAACACAGACCAGGCCTTGCTGCCTCTTCTAGAAATCTCTAGAAATAAAGAGGGAGTATTATGATCAGATCCCCAGGGTCTTGGCACCCACTGGGCTTGTAGAGCCTTTTCAATCTCATCCTCTTCCGTCAGCCTCTCCACTCTGGAAGTCACCACTTAGTAACTCCTCTAAGAGATGTTTCCTTCAACATGGATGTCCCAGGTCTTGGTAAAAGGAGATTCTTCTGGGCTTTAAGGAAACTCAGAGTTGCTAGGGGGAGACAGGCAAAAATGACTATGATAGCCCAGGAGGTAAGACACAGGAGTCAGTTCAGAAAGCATGCTGACGAGTGTAGAATCATGGACATAGGAAGGCCTGACTCTCAGTGGGCACCCAAAAAATTACAGCGGACACATGTTCTCTTTTCTGTTCATTCTCTTGTTCTTCCCTTGGCTGGATCGTGGTATTCCTAGGGAAGGTGGTGGAGAGGGAAGTATTGGAAGAAGAGGCTGGCAGCACAGATAAAAGCCATGTCAAGCTGCTTTGATTTCATTTTGAGCAGTGCCGAGGCATTAAATGTTTTTAAGCAGGGGGATGACACAATCAAAGGAATGTATAGGGGTACCTCAAAGATATTGTGGGTTCAGTTGCAGACCACCTCAGTAAAATGAATAACACAAAGCTGATATCACAAAAAAGCAAGTCACACAATTTTGGGGGGTTTCCCAGTGCATATAAAAGTTATGTTTATTCAATGTATTCTACCAAGTGTATGATAGCATTATGCCTAAAAAACAATGTACATATATTAATTTTAAAATACTTTATTGCTTAAAAAATGTTAATGATAATTTTAACCTCCAAGTCATAACCTTATTGCTAGATGAGGGTCTTGCCTTGATGTTGATTGTGACTGACTGATCAGGGGTGGCTGCTGAAGGTTAGAGAGGCTGTGGCAATTTCTTTAAAAATGACAGCAATAGACTTTACCACATTGATTGACTCTTTTTTCATGAAAGATTTCTCTGTAGCATGCAATGCTGTTTCATAGAATTTTACCTGCAGTAGAACTTCTTTTAAAATTGCGGCCAATTCTCTCAAACCCTGCTGCTTGCTGATTTATAAACTAAGATTATGCAATATTTTAAATCCTTTATTGTCATTTCAAGAATGTTCACAGAATCTTCACTAGAAGTAGTTTCCACCTCAAGAAACCACTTTTATTTTTCATTCATAAGAAATAACTCTATCTGTTCAAGTTTTATCATGAGATTGCAGAAATTCAGTTACACCTTGAGGCTCCACTCGAATTCTGGTTCTCTTGCTGTTTCTACCATATCTGCAGTGGCTTCTTCCACTGAGGTCTCGTCTCGAACCCCTCAAAGTCAACTATGAGAGTTGGAATCAACTTCTACCAAACTCTTATGAATGTTTTTATTTTGACCTCCTCCCAAAAATCATGATCGTTCTTAATGTCATCCAAAACAGTGAATCTTTTTCTGAGGTTTTTATTTACATTGCCCATATCTACTAGAGGAATCATCTCTATGGCAACTATTGCCTTGTGAAATGTATTTCTTAACTAATAAGACTCGAAAGTCAAAATTACTCCTTGATCCATGGGCTACAAAATGGATGTTGTCTTAGTAGGCATGAAAACAACATTCATCTCTACTTACTTCTCCATTAGAGCTCTTCGATGACCAGATGCATTGTCAATGAGCACTAATATTTTGAAAAGACTTTTTTTCTGAGAAGTAGGTCTCAGGAGTGGGCTTAAAATATTCAGTAAACCATGCCATAAACAGATATGCTGTCATCCAGGCTTTGTTATTCCATTTCTAGAGTATGGGCAGAGTAGTTTCAGCATAGTTCCAAAGGATCCTCAAATTTTCAGAACATTGACTTCAAATTAAAGTGACAAACTTCATTAGCCCCTAACAAGAGAGTCCACTTGTCCTTTGACCCTTGATGCCAGTCATTCTTCTCTCCGGCTATAAAAGTTCGAGGTGGCAAGGCATCTTCTTCCAATACAAGGCTGTTTGGAATACATTGAAAATCTGTTTTTTTATTGTAGACACCTTCATCAGTGATCTTAGTTTAATCTTCTGGATAAGTGGATAACTTGCTGAAGTTTCTCCATAAGCACTGGCTGCTTCACCTTGCACTTGTATGTTGGGAGACAGCTTCTTTTCTTAAACCTCATGAACCAACCTCTGCTAGTTTCCAATTTTTCTTCTGCAGCTTCTTCACCTCTCTCAGCCTTTATAGGATTGCCGAGAGTTAAGACCTACTCTGGATTATGTTTTGGCTTAAGGGAATGTTGTGGCTGTTTTGATCTTCTATCCTGACTGCTACAACTTTCTCCATATCAGCAATAAGATCATTTTGCTTTCTTATAATTTGTGTGTTCACTTGACTAGCATTTTTAATTTCCTTCAAAAATTTTTTCTGTGTGTTCAAAACTTGTCTAACTGCATGGCACAAGAAACCTAGCTTTCAGCCTATCTCAACTTTTGACACGCCTTCCTCACTAAACTTAACCGTTTCTAGCTTTTGATTTAAAGGGACAGGCATGCGACTCTTCCTTTCACTTAAACACTTAGAGGCCATTGTAGGGTTATTCATTGGCCTAATTCCCATCATATGTGTCTTAGGGAATTGGGAGGCACAAGGAGAGGGAGAGATAGGGAAATGGCCAATTTCTCTATGGGGGGGCGGGGGATAGAATATACACATTTAGCAATTAATTTTGTCATCTTATATGGGCATAGTTCATGGTGTCCCCAAACAATTACAATAGTAGCATCAAAAATCACTGATCACAGATCATCATAACAGATATAATAACAATGAAAAAGCATGAAAGATTGTGAGAATTACCAAAATATTACACAAAGACTTGAAGCAAGAATATGCTGTTGGAAAAATGGCTCCAATAGACTTGCTTGACACAGGGCGGCCAAAAAAAAAAACCACTTCAATTTGTAAAGAATGTAATTACCTGTAAAATGCAATAAGATGAAACACACTAAAATTGGGTATTGCCTGCACTAGGAAGCATATCTGGCTGCCTGGAGTAGTCATGACTGAAAGGAAAGTATCAGAATGAGGGTATCTGATTGGAAAATAACTTCCAGGCACTGTAGTTGCTGTTACTATAAGGTTAGTGAGAATATAAAGGTGAGATTGATTATTAAAAAAATTCGGGAGCTAGAATCCACAGGCCCCCATTCCAGGTTAATTTAAAGAGTGCAAGTTAGAGGACCCTTAGGGTTGGCCCTGCTTGATTAGGAGATAACACGGGAGGTGGGGTCATATTTCAGGAGAGGACAGGACTTGGCCTTCTGCTCGCTCTGCTGGTGTTCATTCTCAGAACAGACTCATCCAGCCAAAGGCTACATTTCCCAGCCTTCCTTGCAACTAAAACATGTCATGTGACTAAATCCAGACCAATGGGACTGCCATGTGTAATTCTGATTACTGCCTTTAAGAAGTCGTGACTCTTCTCTTTCTTCCTTTCCCAGGGAGAAATGTAAATGTGCTGTGAGCCATGCTCAGTCAGGAGGCTGAGGGCAGAGCAAAATGGGAGGAGTTTAGGTCCCAGTGTCACTGTAATGTCATCAAGCCACTAAAATTCATCCTCAGGGCACCTTTCTCAAGTGTTATGGAAGTGAACAATAAACCATTATCTTATTTATTGTCTCTTTTTACTGACATTATATTCTACCTTTTATTCTGTGAGGGGCAGAACAATTTGCTTTTGTTGTGTCTGAAGTGACCAGCACATTGAGACACTGTATCTCTGAACCAATGACTCTCAAAGTCACCCTTCTTCTGCCACAGGCTCTGTATCGACTTGCTGAATGAAGGACATCTGTGTGGCATCTTCAGCACACAGCAGGTCTGGGATGGAGTCCATGTGGGCTGCAGCCTGCAGCAGTGGTGGACACTCCATATCTGCTTTGACAGGAACAAGCAGAAAACACACCCAACTGAAAGAAGGTTCCAGAGTCACTAGAATTTCATTAAGACAAGTTATGTCAGGCTTATTGGAGAAGGAGATAAGGCAAATGTGGCAGATGCTATTTGTTCTTCAGCAGAATATTTTGCATGTCTCACATCTTTATGGGTAGTTATACACAAAGAACCAATCAATCATCCCTAGATGATGTCATCACAAAAGGAAAATCTTAGTGACATGCCACAGGCTTTGCCTTAGCCACTATTTGTCCAATGACTTGCTTATCAGGGTTATTGGTGATTCCAAGCAGTTAGTAATGGAAGATACTTTGAATAACAAATTCAAGGGTCATAAAGATCTGGAAAGAGTGGAATGATACACTGAATCCAGACAAATTCATCCATCCATCCATGATTCGGTGAACCCATATTCATCAACACCCAGAACATGCCGGATGCTGTTGAAGGTGTTGGAATGCCACAAGGTGACAAGAGTCCTGCTCTCACTGAACTTGTGTTTTAGCATGCAGAGAAAGACAATAGCATAAACAAACAGATAAGTTAACAAGATAATTTTTGTAGAGATAATTCTGGAAAAACTGTTACCTGCATGGCTTGATAGCAGTGGGAAGATGAGGCTCCTTCAAATGGAGGTCAGAAGCAGCCGCCCTGAACCAGTGATCTTTGCCTCAGATGATAAAAAAGAGCCATGTTTGCAGAGACAGGTGGAATGAAGTCCAGGGAGCAGCACGTGCAAAAGTCCCAAGGGAGGGTAGACTACAGTGTTCCAGGAAGAAACAGAGACTTGCACACTGGAGTATGATGAACAAGGAAAAGAATGAGAATGAGATGTAGGCACCAGGTTGTAGAAGTTCTATTCTCTGCAGGGAAAGAAAACTTCCAGGATTTTTGAGGAGGGAAGTAGCATCATGGGATTTACTTTTCCAAAGGTGATGTTGGCTGCGGAATGAAGGATGAATTCTAGGAGGTGGAGCAGAAGAGTGCTCGACTGTCAGGAGACTGCTGCATGGCCCAGGGGAGCGATGGTGATGACCAGAGCACTAGAGAGGAGGTTGGGTTTGAGATATATAATGGAAGCCGAAATCACAGGATTTGCTGATAGGTTATAGGGGTGAAGGAGGAAGAGAAATCAAGGACAACTCCCAAGGCTTTAGCTGGAGTAATCAGTGAGTGGCAGTATAAGTTCCTAAAACAGAAAGCCCTTTTTTCTATCTCTGTCAGTGACTCGTTGGTCCAAGTCAGCCACGTCACTTGCCTTTATTCCCACTGTGGTTACCTGGGTGGCTGCCCTACTTCTACCACTCCTGTCCTCCATGGTCTAGGACTGATGATGTCAAGACCTGCACCTGGGGTTCACATGAACACTCCCACATGCTAACAGATAGGTTGGAATGATACCCTAAGGTGGTCACATATAGGTAATAGGCAGGTGGTCACTGTATAGGACTGTCTTTAGAGATCAGAATTTGGACATGACTCCAGTTGGGGAGGGAAACAAGGACATCAGGCAAGGGAGTTGTGTGAGTTGAAGGAATGAGACCAAGGGAGAAGCCCATCTAGAAGAGCAGGGCTGAGGGAAGGAGGAGGTTCTGATGTACAGTGAAGTGAGGACAAGGATGGCTCTCAAGACCCAGATGTGACCCTGGGCTGACCAGAGAACAGTTCAATTTCTACCAGACCAGGGGGTTGGCTGTTGGTGTACTTTTGGGCCCCATCTTGAAGTTCACAGGGGCAGCCTTTTCTTACCAACTCAGGAACAGGGACTGGATCCGACCCAAGTTTGAGGGTCCCCAGAGGACCCAACTATGAAAAACAAGGAATGAACGTGAATGGGAAAGCCCAAGATGACCTGCTGGTTCCTTTTAATTTTTCTGGTTGCTGACACCTCACACCATTATAAACATGCAATTGATCTGCATTTGTAAGTTCTTATTAAGTTTTTATTATTATTTTTTTTCTGAATGAATTGTAGTCGGTTACTCATCCCTAGGGATTGGGCTTAACATTTCAACATGGAGTTGCCACTATGAAACGCATGTGGGCCCCACTAGCTGGAGCGCTTTATAAGTCCCTTTTTCTCATTTTCTTGTAGAGAATGTCAAAGATCCAAGTTACTACCTAATTTAACATTTCATTCTTTACCCGATTTTAAAATTTATTTAACACTTTCTTGCTCTTGCTAAGATCCTTCCCTTTGTTAGAATATTTTCATCTCTTGCATCCACCCCTACCGCCAACCTTTTTGCTCTCCCTTACAGGGTCACTTCTCACAATGAGCTTGGACTAGAGTCTTGAAGCTGCTATAACAGATTGCCACAAATTCGGTGACTTTTTGGACAGAAGTCTAAAATCAAGGTGTCGGCAGGGCCACATTCCCTCTAAAGGTCCCAGGGGAGAGTCCCTTCTTGCCTCTTCCAGTTCCTGGTGATCTCTAACATTCCTTGGCTTGTGGCTGCATCTCTCTAGTCTCTGCTCTGTTCTCACATAACCGTCTCCTCATCTCCCTGTGTCTTACCTCTGTGTGTCTCTTACGAGGACACTTGTTATTTGATTTAGGACCCACCAGGATAACCCAGGAGAATCTCATCTTGAGATCCTTCACTTACTACATCCCCAAAAGCCTTTACATGTTTTTGGGGGGCCACCATTCAATTTACTCCAGGGACATCCTGTTATCCCTTGTGGCGAATTACTGCACAGGCCAAGAAATGAAATTCAATCAAGTCAAAGTAAAATTCAAGCTAGGCAGGGAGTGAGGTTCCCTTCTTAGCCTTGTGGCTACAACTCTTAAGATGTGTGCCTTGGCTTCAGTTCAAAACACAGCTCACCCACTGTAGGTCTTCAGGGATGCTCTTAAATGATGAAACCAGCCAACATTACAGCCTCAAATGTCAAGGGTCAAGCCATGCCTCCTCCTGCAGAGCACAAGGAAGTTGTATGCTTGAAGTGGGATGTCATTGTTCCTGGTCTGCCGTCAAGTGGGTACAAAGAGCAGAAGTCTGGACCTAGCCCTCAGTTTAGCCAACCAGACCTCTGGCCGGGCTGAGTCATCGCATCCTCTCTGGTTAACCCAGAATAATAGTGCCTGCTCTTCCGGTCACCGGGCAAGGGGCAAGGGAGCAGATATCTGGGAAACAGCCTGGAAACTATAAAGGGCTACACACAGGCAAAGTGCCATTCATTGTCTGCTTTACTGGGAAAACACTGCAGAAAAATACTCAGAAGTTTTCAGTTCTGAATCCTCTATAACAGGGGTGTCCAACCTTTTGGTTTCTCTGGATCACATCAAGTAACTTTTTAGCTTCCATGGGTGGCACACAAATTTCATAATATAGTTAGTGTATATGCATCATAAGAATTCTTTTATTTTTTTATATTTTTTGCTTAAAAATTAGAAAACGTGAGAACAATAAAAAACTAGTGGGAAATTTGACCTTGTTTTTGTAAAACTAATCTATCAATATCTGATTCGATAGAAATGGTCACAATTCTTAGTGAATTCTCAAGGTGCTCATCAGAAATATTTGTTTGAATTTTGCTCTCCAAATGCTTCATAATTGAAAACAGCTGCTCACAAATGTATATGCTGTCAAAAATCCTTGTCATCAATAAGGCATGATTGTGAACTTCAAGAAATGAAACTATGCATGGAGTAGTGAAGAAAATGAATGCTAAAGAACACATGATGTTAAAAGATTTTATGGGGCCGCATTACTAGCTATCCTGAACCATATGTGGCCCATGGGTTGCGGGTTGGACGTGTCTGGTCTAGCAGTTTACTCTGCTAGTTTGAACAAGTCACTCAAACTAAAGATAACGACACCATCCAAAATAAGTAATATCACAGAGTCATCCATCTAGTGTAAGTTTTTATCATTATTACAGTTTTTACCATCTCAGAAAAGTATTATAGGAAACATTGCACAATTTATTGAAATTCTTTTTATTGGTAAAACTGTTAACATATGCCTTTGTACTTAACAACATTTTACATTTTCCTTTGAAAGGCGATCAAAGTTCATCCTCAGAATTTGTTAGTGTAATTTACTCAACAAATAATGTATTGAGTCCTGGGTGGTAGGAATTGCTCTAAGTGTTGCAGGAAGGTAGTCAATAAAAGTCCAATTCCTGCTCTACTGGGGTGGAAGTTGTGTTGAAAAGACAGAGAATGAATAAGGTAGAAAAAAAAAGTAAAAGATAATGTTAAATAATGATAGGGGCTTGGGGGAACAAAAGCATACTGTGTCAGGTGGGGAGTTGTTGAAATTTTAGATGCGGTGGCCAGGAAAGTGCTCATAAAGGTGACTGTTTAGTAATTATCTGGAAGCAGTGAGGGAAAGAATCATGTGGACTCTGGGGAAGAGCTTTCTTGAAAAAGGGTACACCATCAGATAGGAGCCGGTCTGGGTGCTGGTACCCAGAGTGGGAGGAGGGATACGCAGGGATAAGAGGTCGTGGAGGTGCAGGAGTCCAGATCGAGGCCCTTATTCACCCATCACTACTGACCAGTAGGTTCACATGCACCTGTAAACAGAAATGGGATAATTGGGTATAATAAAATTCATCAGCCATAAAAAGGAATGACATTCTGGTGCATGCCACAACATGGATAAACCTTGAAAATAGTATGCTCAGTGAAAGAAGCCAGTCACAAAAGACCACATATTGTACGATTCCATTCATATGAAATGTCCAAAATAGGCACACACACACACACACACACGCACATAGGAGAGAGATACAGAGAGACAGAACATAGATTAGTGGTTGCTTAGGATTGGTGAAATAAGGGGGAGATAGCTAATAGGAACAGGCTTTTTTTGTTTGTTTGTTTAGAAAACAGGATTTATTGAGAGAACAGAAAAGCTACCAGAGTGTAAGAGGACCCGAGGGGGTTGCCCTGGAACAGGTTTCTTTTTGAGGTGATGAAAATATTCTAAAATGTACTGAGTTAGTGGTTGCACTTATTTATAAATATTCTTTAAAATTTGGATTATAGGCTAGGTGCCGTGGCTCACACCTATAACCCCAGCACTTTAGGAGGCCTAGGTGAGAGGATTGACCAGCCTGGGCAACTTGGCGAGACCTCATCTCTACAATAAATCAAAAATTAGCTGGGCTTGGTGGCATGTGCCCATAGTTCCAGCTACTTGGAAGGCTGAGGTGGAAGGATTGTCTGAGCCCAGCAGGTCTAGGCTGTGGTGGTCATGAGCATTCCACTGTACTTCAGCCTGGGGGACAGAGTGAGACTCCAACTAAAAAATAATTGGATTATATACTTTAAATGGCTTGCTGTGGTCTGAATGCATGCGTCTCCCCAGAATTCACATGTTAAAACCTTACCCCCAAAAAGATGGTATTAAGAGGTTGGGCTTTGGGAGGTGACTAGGTCATGAGGGTGGAGCCATCGTGAATAGGATTAGTGCCCTTATAAAAGAGGCCTGAGGTCCGTTGACTCTCAGAAGAAAACAGAAATGACACAGAAGAAAACAGAAATCCCTCACCAGACACTGAATCTGCTGGTGCTTTGATCTGGGACTTCCTGGCCTCCAAATCTGTGAGAAATAAATGTCTGCTGTTCATAAATTACACAGTGTAAGATATTTTGTTACAGCAGTAGGAACGGACTAAGATACGAGCCAATGTTATAGTGTTTGAGTTATATCCCCATAAAGGTGTTTATATATGTGTGTATCATACACGCATACACACAATCACAATGCTTTTTAGTGACTTCTAAGAACTATTATAATCACAAATAAAAGTATTTACACCCAGCACAGAAAGACTTTTAAATATAACCGTTCAACTCCCATTGTCAAACAAGAAGGGGTAGATTGAAGAGACTGAAACAAGTTACTCTGGCTCAGAGGTCCAGCCCTGTCTTTGGAGCAGGGGCTGACAACTCACCAACCGGGATGTGCTCTGTGTATCAGCAGTGTCATTGGCTTCTTGCACATGGGGTGATATCCCACCCGTGCAAAATGAAAATTGCCCTTTGTTCAAAAATTCATATAAATTTTTAGATATTAAGGGCAGAAAACTAAACTAATCATTTGTATACTGAGGGCTGTTTCCTCAGAAAACTGAGCAACTTCTGTGACAGTCTGTGAGAATCTTCCAGAAGAGGAAGGTTGGCAATCCTCTGCCTCAAGGTGCTGGTCTTCCTCCCATTCCACAGTCTGTACATATGGGGCATGTCAAAGGGGATGACGTTTGACATTTAGAGGTAAAGACAGCATTAGCCTGGAGCAAAGCACACAAGGTGGGGCAACTTTACAGCACAACTGTAGACAAATGGCACTTACTAATTGCTCAATCAGTCTGAAATAGGCACCAACACTAAAAATCATGAATATGAAGAAGCAGAGGGAGCGTCTTGTAGCAATTGAAAGACCAGTCCTCCAAAGAATCTGTAACTAAAATCTCCTCATTTCTGAACGAGTTATTCACACACCCACTTATGTCTGTTACATTATTTAGCCTTCACGCTTTAATCCCAATTTTATTTTGTCACCAAAAGCGGCTTGTGAGCTAACCTGACTTAATCATTTGCTAGACTGACTGGCACAATAATGAATAATTCTTAGTTTGTGTGAAGACTAGTGGTTCCGTTTTCCAGGTTGGCAAAATAAATAGTCAAGTTTATACTCTGAGCATTATTCAGTTCAATGCATATTGCAGGAATCATTTCGTGATTCAGAAAAAATACACCACTACAAAATCATATATCAGTCCGGGTTTGACTCAGTTCAGACACATTTATTTAGGGATTATCAGTTTTACAGACTACAGTGGGTCGCTATTACTATTTTGGTTGTTCAGACTTGCCTAAAGCACGTCACCATGGAGTTGAATACATGGTGGATTTGCAAGGTGGTTTATCTACTCCCAAAGGACTGCCTTATAAGGGAGAATGATTGCGTCAGTAAGGCAGTGTGGTGGATGTGAAGGCAGGAGGCCTAGAGTGTGACCCCAGCCTCACCAGGAAATAGCCACATGACCCTGGGCACAGGATCCATTCTCCTTGGGTCTTAGTTTCCTTACCTACAAAAACAGGACTTGGCCTTAGTTACCAACTCTCATCCAAAGTGATCAAGGATGACTGAAGGGATGTAAGGACCATGTCCTCCCAGGGTCAGGGGAGATGCAGCTTATTTATCACACACTGAGACTTTAACATGCCAGGCAGTGTTCTAAGCACTTGGGAAATATTAAGAGAGAGAGGCCCAGATGGGCCCACAGGCAGCCTTTAGTGAAAGGCTTGGCTGGGATTCGACCCCAGGCAATCTGGCTCCATCTGGCCCTTCAGAGGTTAAGACAGCAGGCTCTGTCTAGTTACCCATGTCTCCATGCCCACAGGGGATGCCAGGGACAAAGGAGGCTACTAACAAGAAGAAGAAATTGTAAAGGAACATTAGGAAAAGTTTCTGACCCACAAAAGAGTACTCTATCCGCTATTCCAAGGAATCATGAAAAACGACAACAACAGACTAGACATGGTCTGCTCTGGCATGGTTTGGGACCACACTGATGGGTAGAATGCAGCTCTACAGCCTCATGTCTGCTGCTGAGATTCCTGGTGCCTCTGCCAGCCTGCAAACAGGTGAGGTTGGACAGATATGGAAATGGGCAGTAAGTGGGAGTTAAGCTTGACTTTATACGTCCTTTGACCCCAACATATGGTCAGTGGAATAGTCACCATTACTACGCAATATTCGTGAAGGGTCTAGATGGTAGACATTGGCATCAGCTTCCACATGAATGAAATGTTTTCTTATTCTCTTCTTTTCCCTATCTAAAGGGTTTCCAAAGTCGCACTGTGCGTGTGATGTTTAACAGTATTGTGTACTTCACTTTTACTTCTTTAAGGGCAAGGACTAAACCTTATTCATCTTTGACCTCTCCAAATCTCGTTATGTGTTTGCTAAATGAATAAATGATATACCTCAGATGAAATGACGTCTGTTTAACTTGCAGCTGGAAACCACCACAATCTTGGATTTCAAAGTAAATACAGACGTGTTTCTAAGGAGATGTTTTTGTGTTTCTTTTTATTGGATGACTTGGTAAGTCAATCATTTGTCATAATTATGTCTGCATTCTGAAGAACTCCATCTGCGTTTTACTCTGTAGATATTTCATGCTTATTTCATGTTTATAACACAAATATTCTACTATGATATTCCTTGTCCTCCACCCTACCCTGTGCACCTTCTGACTTTTAATTTCCTTCTAACACCTTCAACTTTTGATCTCGAAGCACAAGGGCTTTACTTTTATTAAGTTTCTTTACTGTAAAGCTCATTGTTCCCTGTAAATCACACCATAATAGTCAATGAATAATCACAGGCTTCAGCCGGGCTGGGTTTTAATTCTGCTGAGTAACTAGGAAACCAACTAATAGCAGGAAGAGGGGGGAAAAAAAGTAAGGAATCACGATATCAAATAAGAAACAGGATAAGCCATTTTATTATGAGCATGTAACTGTCCAAGTGCAGGGGTGGATCAGACACAAGGCAGGACCCAGGGCAGGGTGGCGGCTCAGAGGGCCCAGGCCTCCTCAGAAGGGGAAGCAGGGAGGAAAAGGGGCCTGGGTGGGAGGCCAGAGTCCAGGCTTCCGAGTGCCCATAGCACACAGGCCCAGCTTCCTCTCTGGAGGGCTTCCCACCCTCTCAGCTCTGCCATTTGGACTTCCGGCATGATCATTTTCCATAGAGTATCACCCGTTTAAACCTGAGAGGGTGGGGATTCTTTTTTTCATATATATGTTGTTATTTTTTAAAAGTTTTTCAATAAATGTTCTCAGAGGAGAGCTAGGAAAAAGAAATTTCATAGCTACATCATGTTAGGCCCATCTCTACCATGTACTCAATATTTCGATAAATTCTTTACAGATTTGATTCTTTGTGGACCTACAGTCTTAGTGACACAGGTCCCCAAATCACCCCTTATTCTATAGAGGAGGCCCAAGGGTAGCCTGCAGAGAAAAGCCCAGCTGTCAGGAATGGCTTGTCTTCAAACTCCTGCGCTCCTATTTTGAGAGCTTTTGGCTAATCTATGTTGGAAACAGCACAGCACATACAAAGTGCTGCCACCTCACCCCCAGCTTGTGCCAGCCCCCAAAGCAGGAGAGATGTCTCTACTCAGAGAGCCCCTCCTGAATCAGTGAACCCCTGAGCATCTAGCATGGAGCACCCACGGTCATGGGAGCAGGCAGGATGGGACAAGGCAGTCCTGCTTTAGGCAACTGAGCTTCAGGGAAGGGCCGTCTGCACCCAGCTTCTTAGACACTATCAAGGGCTGAGCAAGTAACTTGAGGGAAAAAGACCCTGTTTATTAGCTGAAGCTGCAGCCCAGATGAGTCAGTATTTTCTGCTATGGTTAAAAAAAAAAAATAGTAACATACTTTGCATGTCTCCATGGCAACTTACTATGGATCCGAATTCCATTTATGGAACTCCTTCTTGACCTGTGTTCTGTGATCCTGGACTCAATATGCAATGAAATACCATTGGAATAAATTCGATCTCCAAGAAATATCACTTCTCCAGCACTTGGTTGTTTCACCTGTGGTGATTCTGCCTCTGACCCGTGCAGTAGTGACACCTGGAGACTTTCAAGTACCCAGAAACATGAAGGTGCAACAGTATCTCAATAATCCGATAACCTCGGTCCAGAGTTGCCATGGAAACCGGGAAGCCTGAATAACAGATGCTCACCCTTCCTGGTGCTACAGTTCTGGGGATGTACCAGTGCCGTGGCCTTGCCTAAGCTGAGCTTTCCTATTCCATACACATCTTTAGGAATTCAAACTTTCCTGCAAAATATTGAGCCTCAGAGCTGAGCCTAAACAGGCACGGACTGAAGCGCCTTCTGATAAAAATGGACACCACAGTACCGGTGGTGGTTTTGCCTGTGGCTTTGGGAATCTTTTGATTCTCAAGTGATTGAAACTCGGGTTTCAATCCTGAATTTCCTATTTATCTGACCTGGCAGGTTATTTACCCTAAGGCTCAATTCCCTCCTATATAAACTGGGAGAAGTGATGCCTTAGAGAATGAAGATGATGATGATTGAATAATGGTGTGTGAGGCGTGCCTGGCCCAGAGACAAGCGCTTGTGGTCGAGGCTGGTCACTCTTAGGGCCCCGCTCAGCTCCAGGGGGCGCCACTTCCACGGAGGCTATAGGAGCCCGGCTTCCCAGAGCAGTGCAGATCCGCACCGCAGATTCCGTGACCCGGCCGAGAGTCAGGTTTGTACATGCATAGCCTTACTTAGAGTTTTTCGTGATCAAATGATCAGAAGTCACACATCCACTCGGGGTCTAGAAAAGGGGCCAGCTCAACTTTAGGAGTCTTATTAGTCAAGCCTTGCTGCCTCTCGGTGTCACCGGCACCCCCACTCCGATCCTGCAGAATTCCCAAGGCAGGTTCAGCGTTAAGGCCTCGAACCGGGTAGGACGCCGACCGCTTCCGTCGGGCCTCCCGGGGCGCACGCTGGGTGGAGGCTGGGGTCCCCAGGCTCACGGGCCAGCAAGCGAGAGCAAGACGAGTGACAGCCGGCGGTGGAGGGAGGGCCGGGCCGGAAGGAGCCAGCTCCGCCCTGCGCTCCCTCGCCTCCTCCGCCCTTCACTGCTTTCCTTCCTACGCTCCCTCTTCTCATCCTCCGCTCCCTCACTCCTCCCACTTCCCTCCTCTCCTCCCGCGTCTGCCCCTCCTGCCTCCCTCCTTTCCCTCTCTCCCCCCCTTCTCCCTCCCCTCGGTCTCCTCCCCTCCCTCCTCCCCTCCCCGCTTCCCTCCCTCCCCGCGGCCGGCCCTCCTCCCTCCTCCCTCCACCCCCAGCTCCTGAAGAGCGCGCCGCGTGGGGGACGGGCTGGTTACTTCCTCCAGCGGCGGACCAGCGCAGTGTCGCCCCAGCCTCGAGCGCCCGGAGCCTCCCGGCCCGCGTCCGGCCTCCCAGATCGTCCCCGGCCCGGCGCGCACCGAGCAGTCGCGGGCCCCGAGCAGCCGCCGCCCAGACCGCGCGCCGACCCTGCCCGTAGCGGCGCGGTAAGAGCGGGGGCAGCGGAGAGCGCCCGGCGCGCCGGCTCCTCTCTCCGAAAGGTGCCCCCAGAACCCGGGCGGGGGCACTGGTGTCCAGATTCCGAGGTGCAGCCGGGGGTCCGGGGGGGCGGGGAGTGGCAGCTGCTTCGAGGACTCCAGGGGCGCGCGTCCCAGCTCCTCGCTGGCTCGTTTTCCGGTTACCGAGTGGCCTTCGGGGGTGGCGGGTCGGGCCGCTGTCCCCGGGGTGGCCGAGCGGCTGGCGCGGCAGGGCGCGCGGGCTGGTTCCTGTGGCTTTTGTTTTTAAAAAGGTAACACAGGCCTGGTGCCGGGTTCCTGCCCAGTAGGTGGAGGGCGGGGGTGGGGGTGGGGGCACGGGAGAGGGTGCCCCGGCTTTGGAAGTGACTTGCTAGAGCGGCGCCCCGGCTTTGGGAGTGAATTGCAGGCGCGGCGCCGGGCCCAGGATCAAGGGCTCCCGGCGCCTAGGATACCTGCGGCTCTGCGAAGTCCTGCCGAGCTCTGGGTCCCCTGGTCACCTGCTCGGCCACGTCCGGCCCGGCCGGGGGCCCTTGGGTCCTGCCAGGAGAGCGTAGGGAACCTGTCGGAAATGAGGATCTGGCTGCGCTGGGCTGCCTTTAATTCCTTGTTCATGAAGCATTTGAATGAAGGGGTAACTGAGCGTTTGCCTGTGTGTTTGGGTTGTGTGGTTTTTATTTTATTTTATTCTTTTTTAGGCGCGGGAGAACTTTTATGTTAGCCTGTACTCAATTTCAGGGGAGCCTAAAATAGTAGTTGACGTTCTACGTATTTAGAAAGTAAAGAAATAAGCAGTACTTTGGAGATAAGAGTAATTTATTTTAATTCACCAGCAAGAGATTATGTTTGTTTCATACAGAGGAAAGCGCCTGTGTGTTATCTGCCGGCCCACACCACCAGCAATCAGAGAGATAAATCTCCCCTTTAAGCTTTATTAAAATTCTGAGTAATATCACAGTACAGTAAATGTTAGCACCCCGTGTCCCACAGGGAAATAGTCAAATGCTCGTTTCTGAGATTAGTCATTCATTTCTCTCTAAACTGATTGCTTTCAAATCAAAAAAGCAAACAAATCTTCAAAACTGTGTTACAGGTTTTGGAGTTTGTTTGTTTGTTGTTTGTTTTTTCAAATTTGCCTAACTGTAAACCTGTGCTCTAATCTTACATAAGTGATTATTTGTTCCAACAAGGATACTGTTGTCAGACAAATTCTCCTTGTTTTAAAATTTAACCACTCTTAGATATGTGCCATTTTTTCTTTCTGTTGTTTTTGTTTAAAAGCAGTGATCAGTTGGCAACACCAAAAGGATCTAAACTTGAAATTGATTTATGTGGAAACTCTTGGCTTGTCTACCACCTAACAAGTTGTGTTGAGTAAAATAAGTGAACTTAAATTTGATGAGTGTCTGCCTGAAACCATTTAGTAGAGCACTTTAATTCTACATGGTTTTCACAAAACTCATTAGAAGCTGGACAACAAAAGAATTCTATTCCATAGCTAGTAATTAGTGCTCTTTATGTGGGAGTGGTAGGCTGCCTTTTCTCCTGGTATTTGTACACAAAAGCTGGCAAAGCTTTTTCCATTGCCTTCCGCATCCATTCGCTGTCCATCTCAGAGAAGCTGAAAAACAGAATAAAGTCAGCAAGCAGTGTGCTAGCCAGAGGAAGAAGAAAAGCTGACCCATCGGGCTCTGGATGGATAATTGACAGCACTCAAGATGTATAGGATTCTCACCTTCTGTGTGAGGCATGATTATTTAATCAACAGGTAGCAGAACTTATTTCATCCAGACAGATGACATGAAGCTTTAAACTAAGGAGCATTCCGTGTGGTAAAGAGTAGCAAGAAGGGCCCAATCTAAAATATTAGTATATGGTGAGGAAAGGTCTGTTCCTCCTTGTTCATGTCCTCCCAGCACAGTGGAGGAAATCAGAATTTAGGATCATACTCAACAGGGATTTGATTTCCATTCTGCACCATAGCAGCCCCTGTAGTAGCTATGTGATCCTGGGCGGGTTGCTCCGTGTGGCTGGGCCTCCACTGCCTCCCTGTTAAATGGCAGTAACATCTACTTCTCAGGGATGCAGAAAGATTCCAAGAGGCAGGAGCAGATTCACCCCTGCCCCACGGGGCTTAGCTCTTAGTGACTAGGCATTTTAACAGTGGCAGCCATCAGTAGGAGTGAATATTGATTCTTGAGTGAGTGTGGATGACATAAGCCTGCAAGAGGAGATTCTGAGCAAACATGGCCACTTTCCATCCAGGACAGCCCCTCCTGCATCCTCCCATGGCATTATTAATTGTCAGTGGTCCCTAGCCTCTGTGGGCTACCACAATCATCACCGGCACTCCGAGTGTTTTAACAGCCCTTTCTCATGCCTCTTGCCTTTCAGCCAAGGGTTGTGGTGTGTGCGGGTGTGTGGGGGGGTATTGGTTTAGCCATGATGTTGATCATAAAAGGAAAGCAAGAAAGCCAAATGCAAATTAAATAGTTCTGTGAGAATATGCAATCTGCTGCCTCTAGAACCTTTTTTTTCCCCCCGGTTGAGCAGTGTTTTAATTATTTGGAGTTCTTATGTGACAAGTGGGAGCATTCAATGGACTGGGCAATTTAGGGGTACCTCAGAGAGCTTAAGTGTAGGTCTTTAGTTCCATGGCCATGATGCAGGAAGGGCAAGGAATGCCCCTCAAGGTGAAGTTACTCATCAGTGCTAACGCAAGTTATTTGAAAAGTTTTAGTTACTCTGTTTTTAATATTTAATACTCCAGCACTATTATCTAAGTAGCTTCCTTACTTATTAATATGTAACTTACCTGGCCTAACAATTACATTTTAGGGCCCCAAAATGTCTATTATAGCATTGTCCAGTTGCAAGCCACACGTGTTTTTAGATCTTCTCATAGTCGTGTTAAAAGAGTAAAACAGGTGAAATTGATTTCAGTGTATTTCAAATTAACCTAATATATTCAAACTGTTATATAAACATGCAACAGATATACATATTGTTTATAATAATTGTTTGAAAGCCACTGTGTGTTTGTGGCTTCTCATAGCCGCTGTTCAAGCACTCAGTAGCCGCATGTGGCTGGTGGCTACCATGTTGGTTAGGCTCAGTAGCTGCATGTGGCTGGTGACTACCATATTGGTTAGCACAGATCTAGTGTAAGAGTCAGTCAGGGGAAGCAAAGCAGATCCGTACTTGGAATTACTTCCCCTTGAAGAAATGCACAGCTAAGCAACACACAAAGCAGAAATATTCTGATCTCTACTCAAAGCAGGAGGATCTAGGGCCACGTAAGAGGGTTTGATCTTAAGTTCCCCCTTTTATCCCCTCCCTGAACATGTGCTTCCTCACAGCTTGGAAAGGTGAAAGGAAGATGGGGGTGGACTCCTTTCAGCAGGCTTTCCTGGATCTGGATCAAATAGGAACTGCTGGGGCAGAGGACCCCTCGCAGCTGCCCTAAGGCTCCCAGGTTGAGCTGACTGCCCCAGCAGACAGTAGGTGCTCCACTGCCCTGCCCCACCCACTGGAGCCAATACCTAAGCTAATGGCAATAAAAAGCCTGAGTCAGGCCCCCTTGCTCTGCTAATCCAGCAAGGAGGCTCTGACATACCTGCCAAGGTCACAGATAAAGTGACTTTATCTGTACATATCTAAGTACAATTCAGCAGGGAATCAGCATTATTACTTAATTACCTCACTAGCATACCCTGTTTTTGTACTGAGAAATGCTTTCCTCTTGAGACTTCTGAAAGGAAAGCCTTTTAAATGAGAATTCCCAGCATTGAGTTTTGCGTTACCTGTTGGCTATTGAACTCAGCCAGAATCAAGTCTTGCTGCCACCAATGATGACTTCTTTAAAATATATTTAATCTATTGCTCCTTTGACTCTTTCTTTCTTTCTTTTTAAGATGAATGATTTTGGAATCAAGAATATGGACCAGGTAGCCCCTGTGGCTAACAGTTACAGAGGGACACTCAAGGTGAGTGAACAAGTCTTAATTAAACATTATTTAAAACATTGGAAAACTCTGTCTCTAGGAAAAAAAACAGTGGGCTTGTTCTAGCCCCAACTTTTACATTTTCTGACTGTGTGATTCTGGACTGTTGCTTACTTGCTATGGACTTCAGTTATCTAGTCTGTAGAATGGGTATCTTAATGAGTGTGCTACTTGTCCTCCAGGAAATGAAATGTAGATAGTGAAGCCTTTGTCGTTTATTTCTGAAGCTCTTTCTGGGTGGAAAATCCTGTGGTTCCTAATAAACCAGCTGGAGAGGCTATCTCTACTGCCTTTTCTATCTACCCAGGAGTCTCCTTGGATGGTGGGAAGGCTGTTTAAAAGCTGGAATGAGAGAGCTTAGCAGAGGCAACAGCACCAGCTGCTGCTGCTTCATCAGAACCTTATGGGGTTGTAGGTGGCCTGTTCTTACTGGAGTGGAAAACAAGCGGGTCTGTTTATGTAAACCAAAAAACAGATTAGAGATGAAAGAGCCTTCTCTGCTGCACAAGCACATTTTATGTAGCTTCTATCATAAATCCTTTCTGGAACATTCTTGAGTAGCACAAACTGGGAAGGTAATTTCCCCTTTGCCTTCTCCAAGTGAGACAACAAGATTTGATTGTTTTTAGCATTATATAGTAAACATGTTTCAGAAGCAGCAATTTTAAAATTGGTCTCCTCCAGGTTTCGTTTCTTGCATAATTATGATCTGTCTCCGGCATGTTATATTTTCCTGTGCAAATCATTATTAAGGTTATTTGTCTGATGTAGCTCAAAGAATCAGACCTTGGCACGGGCCTTACTGGAGTATTAAAAAGGTCATCAAACTTCAGGCTAGTGAATGTTCTTGTTTGATTTTGGTCAGACATTTTAAGCGAGGCAGAAACAGTACAAGAAATTATGGTATTAAGTTGAAACCATACCCCCCAAGAAAAATCCTTCTATGAATTAAAATAATTTGGTGATGCCCACGTGATTTCTGGATATGGAGAAGAAACAGTCATTGCTGAAATGGATGTGTTGAAATACAAAGTGCAGACTTGCATTGTCCTTTGACTTCCTGGTTTTAAAAAAAGAATTTATAGTCAGGAAAGGCATTTCTTCGTTGCTTGGGCAATGTTGTGGGAGCTTAAAAAGTTTATTGGATGTTTCACCAAAATTAGTGCTGCTATAAAGGAGTTTACAAATCCAGATGAGTATTTTGCACTTTCCTGATTGATCGGTTTCCTCCCAGATCTCAGGTAGTTGGTCTTCATTGACTTGGATTTGGAGGGGCTGGGCGCAACCCCTGCCTGCCATCATGTGTAATGTGTCATTTGTTGTTCTGCATCTCTAAAAAGAAAGCATGCAAACTGATTTTATTTGTAAATGTGTAACAGATTTTTTTATTGATGACTCAACAGATTGGTCATTGAATTACACATAACATGGGATTTCCAGCTTATGTTGGAATAATAGGACATTCTTCACATTTTCTTCAACTTAGAAAATGATGAATCAAGACATTATCTGTTACTTATAAATGAATCTTACACTAAAGGCTATTTCTCTCATAAATGTTATGTGAGATTATTAGAAATTGACAACATAGTGTAAGGTTTTATCTTTCTGTATATACCTCTCCTCTTCTGTAGATAGTTTAATTTAACTTAAAACTATTTTCTTTGGAAATGTTTCCCCTTAGTAGACGATTTGGGGTTTTTTTTAAATGCACTTTACTTTTTATAAAATGAAACTGTAAGAAATTTTTTACTGTATTAATTATTTTCTTGACCATTGAAATTATGAGGAAAAACATCTCTAGTTTCAACTAAATTGTTTTGTGGTAAACATTTCAAAATAAAGTCTTTCCAAAGATAAAGAAGTTTATTTCGTCATTTGATTTTCCATTTTTACCCAGTCATTTGCCGTTTGTTTTAACTACATTGCTCTCAAACAGTCTTGTCAAGGGTCAATTTTCTTCTATACACAGTCTGATTGACTTTTTCTCAGTGTAACAGAAGGGCCAGGTGTTTGGAAAAGGGTCTCTGAGCTTCCTCCCAGCACTGTTGTAAGATTCAGTTCTTTTTAGATTTGTTTATTTAATTTATTAGTTTAAGTGGAATAGGCCACTAAAATAAATTCCCAGTCATTCTGACTCTGTGAGGTTACTTAAATAATCCAGAGTAAAATAGAACCATTTCAGGCCCTTTGGCCCTTTTAGAAGTCTATTTTGAGTACTAACTGTTTGACTTTCTGTGGTGCTTCATAATTGCCAGTTTAATCAGGGTATATGGTAAGATTGCCCATGGACCATTTTTAAGATAGACAAGTAAACAAGTTTTAGTATTACATTTCAGTTTTCTTTCCCATCTGTTTGTGCAGCGTCAGCCAGCCTTTGACACTTTCGATGGGTCCCTTTTTGCTGTTTTCCCCTCACTAAATGAAGAGCAAACACTGCAAGAGGTACCAACAGGCTTGGATTCAATTTCTCATGGTAATTTGTTCCTGAGACTTGACAAATTGTGCATGATTTCCCTAAGTAGTTCAGTTAATAAAGAGATGACAGTTCCTAAGCCATGTGTGTTGATATCTTGAATCTTTGGTATGAAAAGTCAGATAGACACTCTGGACCGGGGTACAGGCAGTTTTCCATGTGTGTGAACTTGGCAATTCTGATAGCTCCAGTGCCAGACGCATCCAAGTGAGTTGCTATTAGTTAACTGCAAGGAAACCCCCGAGATCACCTCTGTGGATGTTTTCATGAAACATTAGCAAGCAGATCTTTACCTCACTGCCCAGTTCTGCAGTACAGACCAAAAACGGTGGAAAATGCACCCCCAACTTTAAATTCTGGGTTCACACATTAGTTGCTTCCCCCGCTCCCAGTTTTGGGGTAATGCATTATTCCTTATAATCTTTGTGCATCTGTATTTGTTTCTGTAGTTCTTAATGTTATTGTTTATTCTTTTTAAAAGAATAGCATGTCAGATAATGTCTCTGCAATTACTGGATAGAGTTATTAGTTGGAAACATTCCAGAGATTACTTTGTCCTGTGAAGTAGGTGCTAGAAAATACAACCCAGAAAATTAATTACAACACAAACGCTTGCGTAAGCATAACATGGTGTGGCAGTCATTTATCATTCTTGGAATTGCTGAGAGCATCCAGAGAACATTGTTTTTCAATAAAAATTGAAGGTGTGCCTGAGTTACAGTGCTAAGGGCTACGTGTTCCTATCATGCCCAAGTCTCTGCCTGCTGTGTAATTTAATGGAAGTAACTTCCAAATGACACATTTATAATCCCTTACTCCTTTTGACCAA
This sequence comes from Tarsius wallacei, assembly GCA_963574415.1. NCBI lineage: Eukaryota > Metazoa > Chordata > Mammalia > Primates > Tarsiidae > Tarsius > Tarsius wallacei. Next base: position 4,192 of record CAUYQG010239758.1, on the reverse strand, counting down.
AACCCATGCATTTCTTTTATTGTCAAAAATTTTTAAATAGACCTAAATAAAAATGTTACCTATGAATAACTGCTTGATGAAGCTTCGCAAAATAGAATTAAAAATTTGAGTTTTACTGTAGATTTTTTTTCATAAGTATAGTTCTGAGATGTATAATATTTTTTAAATTTCAGATAAAAAAAGTGTTTTTTTATTAATATTTATACTTTTTAAGGAATCCTGTCAAGGTTTAGGTTCAAAACTGTCCTTTCCCCAAGACAAAGATTTCCCTCTTGAATCTCTACCTGATGTTACCAACTTGAAGCTCTAATGTCCCCATGGGGTTTATTTCCAGATTCAACCAACTGTGAATTGCCTTTGTTAACTCCATGCAGCAAGGCTGTGATGAGTCAAGCCCTAAAAGCTACCTTCAGTGGCTTCAAAAAGGAACAGCGGCGCCTTGGCATTCCAAAGAGTAAGTGCTGCTTTCCTGAGACTGCGTTCTTGGACAAGGAGACCAGATTTGACTGTAGCTGTTAGATCTTGACATATTTTTTTAAGTTTTCACTTGGGGTATTTTGCAGAGAGTAGCATTTATGTAGTTAACTTGAACCAGTTTTCATTTCAACCCAGTTAGCTGCAGGCTTAAGTCAAGCACTCACTGTATCTATATTTGTTAGATAAAATCATTGCTAGTATCTTAGCATTTGCCTGGTTCCTTTTGTAGTGGTGTCATTTTGTCGGTTCTGGTTTATCTATGGACTTGGTGAATAAACTAGAGGTGACTGTAGTCTTACTGCCTTTCCGGTGTTTTCACCTTGTTTCTTGCCTCCTGTTAGGTCCCTGGCTATGGAATGAGCAGCAAGTGTGCCAGTGGCTTCTCTGGGCTACCAATGAGTTCAGTCTAGTAAATGTCAATCTCCAGAGGTTCGGCATGAATGGCCAGGTGTTGTGTAACCTTGGCAAGGAGCGCTTTCTGGAGCTGGCACCTGACTTTGTGGGCGACATTCTCTGGGAACATCTGGAGCAGATGATCAAAGGTACCAGCTGAAGGACTTGCTCTCCTTGTCCAGGGTGAACTGTAGCTGGGAAGAGTGATTGGAGGGTGAGGGGAGGGTGTCACATGGGTGTTCTTCAACCTTAGGGCTGGCATTTCAAATGATATGGATGGAGTACATTGCCTCAAAACGCCACTCAAATGAGTCAAATATGTGGCAGTGGTTATAGATTTTTGTTCCACTTAAGTAAGTGTGTGGGCGTGTGTATGTGTGAGTGCTGTATAGTGTGTGATGTGTATATGTGTAGCAAGTAGAGCCACAAGGCAGTAGCTTTAGTCACTAAATTGTTCACTCTTGCCAGACTGAATTTGTCATGGAAGTCCGTGTTGACTCAGATATGTAGGCTGTGTCTTGTGAGCTCACCTTACAAAGCCAAAAGAAATAAGTCAGCCTTCATGAAAGAGAGTCTTTACTCAGATAAACTCTGTGACTTTTACAGTAAATTTTCCCAAGTCCAAATGGAATCAAACAAAGAGAATTGTTGGGGGAGTTTTATGTTTTTAAACAAGTAATTGATATATATTTACACAGGGACATATTACACAGAAACCGACCATGGATAATTTGAAATCTCACCAAATATAAAGAAAGTCTTGATTCAGAACTTAAAAGAACAGTGAGACCAATGTTTAAAATATATTGAGTTTTTAAAAAAAATTCTAGTAAGAATCATTTAAGTTAAAAATTTATTTTAAAAATCGACATGTTTGTTGAGTTCAGGAAAATATTTCTCACCTAGATGGTATTAGACATACTGAGTTCCAGCATCTACTAGAAACTCCGAATCACAAAAAGACCTAGGATTCAACTACCAACTCTTTTGAGTTATGGCCTCTGAGGTCCAGGAAAGCTTCTTTTTTACATACTCTCAAATTTTCTCTGAGTTTGGACAAGTCTTATCTAAGTCGTTTCTGGTGAAACTTTTTGGAAGTTTATTGGAAGATAAAATGTTTTGCCATACTTGGGCATGTGAGTTTGTGTTTTGGATTTATGGATGTATGTGTTGTTCATAGTATATTCATAGTAAGCACGCATACACAGAGAGAGCGCAGATCTTTTCTCTTTCAAGTTCTTGGGCACACGTGTCCCCTGTTTCAAACTCTCACAACCCTGGAGACCTCACCACACCCTGGAAGCAGCAGTTCTATAAGTCTCACGGGAGCAGGAACTGTATGCATCTCACTAATCCTCATTGTTCCCAGCCTTTGGGACAGATGACACTTCATAAATACTTAACTGCTTCTTGAATACATGAATGAATTAAATACACAATCTGGATCTTTTACATTTTGCAATAGAAAATTTAACTTGTCCGATGACGTCATTCATTTCGGAAAATTTATTCTAGCTATAAGAAAAATGTGCTGTTGTCTCTAGTCTTGAAAATGATGCATAGCAACATGGAACACCACAAGATGAGATGTGAAGCACTAAATGCATTTAGTCATTCTAAAATAACCGTGTTACAGTAATTCAGAAAGTACGTTTTATTTCTTGTGTAGCTTTTACCTAGATCTGCCACTTCATGTCTCCTGTGTCTGATTTTCAGAAAACCAAGAAAAGACGGAAGATCAGTATGAAGAAAATTCACATCTTAACTCGGTTTCTCACTGGATTAACAGTAACACATTAGGTCAGTTCATCTTCTTCTTGGTCTTAAGTCTTCCCATCTGACTTGGATACTTAAGGAGTTCAAGTTTGGGTGACCTTGGTCCAGCCCTCTGTTTCCTCTCTGTCCCAAACACCACCATTCAGACCAGGTGAAGCTCTTCCCTCTGCCCCACTGTGAGGCTCCCCATGCTATCTTTCATGGTGGCCACATGTGGGTGTTGAGCTACTTAGCCCTTGAGATGTGGCTGGTCACACTGAGATGTGTAGTAAGAGTAGAATAATGTAAATTTGGAAATTTTAGTACGATAGGTCTGTTCTTAGTAAAAGACAAAGAATGAAAAATATCTCCTTGATAATTTTTAAAATACTGTTTATACATTGAAATGATGATTGATCTATTAGATCAAGTAAAATAAGGTCATTTACTTTACCTGTTTCTTTTTTAATATGGCCACTAGATCATTTAAAATTGTGTGAATGGCTCCAGAGAGCTTCATAGATCAAGGGGCAGAGCGAAATGAGCAGATGACCGTAGGTGCCAGGTGTTGATCTCGTGTAACAGACACGAGGGGGCAGGCACAGCAAGTGTGGGGGAAGACACTGTCAGTCTGCTTTGAATTGGAAGTCTGAGAGCTGTCATGGACTCTGAGTCCTTGCTTCTAGACACTAGGTCTAGGGAGGGCAGGCTGCAGGGTGGTCTGCCCCAGCCAGCATGGGCGGCGAGATCCATAGAACAACACACTTGGGTGGTGTTGGTCCAGCTCTCTGCTTTCTCCATTCAGACCAGGTGAAGCCCACCCCTCTGCCCCACCATGGGACTTGCTACTCAGGGTTTTTCTGAACATGGCACAGTGGAACACCCTCTGCCTGCCTGAGACTGAGTCAAAGTAAGAGAGCTTCCTTCCCTCCCCAGAAAATGAGTTAGTCCCTGAGAAACAGAGGGAGGAGCAGCGTGACAGAAGAGAAGAAAGCAGGGTGGACTGGGCCTTAGAACACAGGGTTTCATGCCCCGGTTCTGCTCCTTACGAATCACACACTATAACAGTCCACTTAGTCTTGCTGAACTTTACTTTCCTCAGAAGCTAAAAGAGCCAGTGAGCCCTGTCGTTCTGAGGGTCACAGGAAAGCACTAGAGCCATAGAAATATTAACTTTACACCTGTAATCACAACACTTTGGGAGGCCAAGACAGAGAGGATCACTTGAGTCTAGAAGTTTGAGGCCAGCCTGGGCAACAAAATGAGACCCCAGTCTCTACAATAAGATTTAAACAAAAAATTAGTCAGGCATGGTGGCACATGCCTGTCGTCCCAGCTATTCAGGAGACTGAGGTGGGAAGATCGCTTGAGTTGAGGAGTTCAAGGTTATAGTTAGCCATGATCAAACCTCTGCACTCCAGCTTGGGCAATAGAGTAAGACCCTCTCTTCTTAAAAAAAAAAAAAAAAAAAAAAAAAAAAAAAACAAAAAAAAAAAAAAAAAAAAATTAAATTTTAAACCCGTGTACCGAGGCCCCAGGTATTTTGTTTGAGAAAATTATGGTGTTT
>CAUYQG010239757.1:0-22368 GCA_963574415.1 Tarsius wallacei | reverse complement strand
GGCTGAGGTGAGTGGATTGCCTGAGCCCGCGGGTTCGAGACCCGCCTGGGCAACTTGGCGAGACCTCATTCTACAATAAATCAAAAATTAGCCGGGTGTGGTAGCACACGCCTGTAGTTCCAGCTACTTGGAAGGCTGAGGTGGAAGGATCGCCTGAGCCCCGCAGGTCGAGGCTGCGGTGGCGAGGAGGGGCCAATGCACTCCAGTCTGGGGGACAGAGTGAGACTCCAACACAAAAAAAAAAAAAAAAAAAAAAGTTTACCTTTTACAAATTTCTGGATCAAAAAGTATGTTTTTAAAAACTCATATGGTCTGAAACAGACCTTTAAATCTTCTCTTCTCAAAAAGAGAACAGTAAAACTTAAGGAAGGTTGAGCATAAAAAAAACAAAACCACTGAAACTAGCATAATTTTCTGACATAATTTCCAGTGAAGAAAAAGTGTTTAAAATTGTGTTTAAATTGCTAACTTTGGATATTAAGCCTGAATCTAGTAACAAATACTTTTTTTTTTTTTTTTTTTTTGAGTTGGAGTCTCACTCTGTCACCCAGACTGGAGTGCAGTGGCCGCTCCCGGCCACCGCAGCCTCGACCCGCTGGGCTCCGGCGATCCTTCCGCTTCAGCCTTCCAAGTAGCTGGAACTACAGGCGCGTGCTACCATGCCTGGCTGATTTTTTTATTTATTGTAGAGATGAGGTCTCACCAAGTTGCCCAGGCGGGTCTCGAACCCGCGGGTTCAGGCAATCCACTCACCTCAGCCTCCCAAGGCGCGGGATTACAGGCTGAGCCACCGAGCCCGGCTAACAAATACTTTTTGCTTTAGCCTTCATTTCTATTGTTTCCATACTTACACTGAAAAGACTTGAACATTTCAAGAACATTGGAGTCTTTACTACCTTTCTTAATCCTTCAATAGGATAAGATGGCTTTATTTTCCCCTAAGAAAAATAAAGTGCTCTTTCTGAAAGATAATAGGTTTAAATTGTGAAGCAGTTCTCACAATTTGATTGTTATGAACTAGCTGAATTGGTTTATGTCTGTGGACGTCCTGATCCATGTTATCCTGTTTTCTGCATGTGAATAATATTAAGTTAGGCAGGAGAACGTACCTACAAACATCCATGTGATTTATTTTCAGATAAATGAAGACTGTAGAAATAAGCAGAATACATTTGCCAGAGAAAATTAAGTGGATATGACTATGTGATAAAAACCAATCTGTTTGATCCATGATCTGCTTGACCCATGTGCCTGTACTATGTTAGAATTTAAGATAATATGACACACTTTACAGAGTGAGCTGTGTTCTGACTTACACTAACATTCTAGCACTATTTACACAGTGCCTAGGTAAATGTCTATATATAAGTGCAGTCAGACCGAAAGGAGTTATAGCTTGTATTTTCATAGCTTTTCCTATTTGACATATACATTTCTTAAGGGAAGGGACTAAGCCTTGTATTTCTGTATACCCCATAAATATGCAAAGTGGGTGCTCCATAAAAATGTGAAGTGAATTAGTTCTCTATTCAAATGCCAAATGATTCATCCAAGGTTTAAAGGTAAATTAAGCATCACACTTTAAAAAGTCCAAGTTTTACTTATATCCACAAAAATACTTGTATACAAATGTTCAAAACGGTTTTATTTATAATAGCTTAAAAGAGAAATAACTCACATGCCCCTAAAAAGGAGAATGGTACGCAAATTATGGATTATCCATGCAATAGACTACTACTCAGTAATAAGGAAGAATTAACTATGGATAAATGCAACGGCACAAATATCAAAAACTTCATGCCAAACAAAAAGTAGACAAAATTGCACATACTATATGATTGTATTTATTGTTCATGAGATTCTAGAACAGACAAAACTAATCATGGGAGGCAGACATCGAAACAGTGGTTACTGGAGGGAGGTATTCATTGAGAAGGAATATTAGAGAATTTTTCTGGGACAATAAAATGTTCTATATATTTAGGGATGTGTTTTAAATATATTTTAAATATTTATATATATAAATGAGTTTTGACAAATGTCCATAAACCATATATACCCCTAACCCTAACCCTAGGGGTATATATGGTTTATGGACATTTGTCAAAACTCATTGAGCTGTACACTAAAAATCAAAGCATTTTACTGTTTATAAATTATAAATGAATACAAAGCAAAGAAAATACAGGTGGCCTAGGGATATGGGCAGCAGGGAGACAGTCTTGACTGCTTATTCTTTTGTACTTTTTGAACTTTCTGTTTGCATATATTAATAGTTTTTGAATGTTGGTCTTATTTTTTTTTTTACTTCAAACCTGTAATGATCCTAAAATGAAATGAAAAATGTTCTTTATTCTTTCAAAATTATGTAATATCTCCAGTGAGATTTTTGAAAAGCATTTAGATTCTTGACAATGCATTAAAACAGCTAAACAATCTTCAGTAACTCTTACCTCCATGGCTGATGACTTTTTTATAGGGTTCAATCGCCTTCATATCAACCCTGTGGTCCTGTTCTCCAATCCTGAACATACGCCAGCGTCGTCCATCATCTTTTTCCTCTGCTGTTGTGTATTCTGTAATTGAGCCTTTCCTAATTACTTCAGTAGTCTTGGGTTTTGGAAGATCATCTGTCAAAATAAAAAGTTTTTGAATCACAAATTGTTATTTATAATAAAAATTAGATTATATGTTAACCACTTTACTATCTAGATTATTCAGAGAATTTTCATTATATCATCTGTAGAATATGTTTAAGTATATCTTTCATAATGGAAGGAAAGGCTTGCTTTTAACATGAGGCCATTGTATGTCTTTAGAAATCATGGTTAATTTTTTTATTGCCCAACTCAGCAAAACATCAAATCACTGTGCAATGTTTACTCACAGGTTCAGGTGATAATGCACATAGCCATCAAAATCTTAGTACGTTGGCCCCACAGTGCCTTTCCAGACTCAACCTGTAACAACACTGTCCTTGGCAGCTGCTATTATTGGTTACTTTAAGTAGCCATATGGGAGCCAGTATGTTGTTGTTGATGAGCACATAAATTAATTCCCCATGTAATACTAGATAGAAAATGGTTAACTACTCAATGATCACTTCTCATCTGATCAGTTTTATAAAGCAGAAGTGTATTTGCAATATTTTGAAGTACACATGCAAAAGTCTATTCCAATTAACATTAGCCAAAGTACAAGCACCGATGATTAGGTGTAATTTATGTTTCAAGATTGCAGTTTAGGTGATTTTTAAATGAAGTAATGATTTTCAAAATTTTAGTATCACAGTCCTTACCAAAAGATGGGGGAAGGGGGAACCTACTGCATGTTAGTTGCTTCCAAGACAAAGCTGTTAACGGAAATTATCCTTCCAGGAAATGACTACAGCGGCATTAAAGAAAGAAGAGAAAACACACAGGCAGAAAACTATTTCAGTATCTTTACAAAATATTGCTTATCACTGGACTGCTAACTGACCCAGTAAATCAGCAAGAAGAAACAAGAAATACAGCCTATCATTCTTCACTACAGATCAAATACCTAATGCTAAATACTGCTTTAAAAAAAATTTTAAAGATGAAAAAATACACAAAAATTATTAACAACTATATAAAGATGCTGTAGACAACAATTATCTGATTTTAAAAAGCAAGCAAAATAAAACACATGCCAATTCCTTTGAATGCTAAATAATTAGTGATAAGGAATATAAAGTTTGGGGGCTAAGAGTATACATTAATTTAAATTGGTCATCTCACGAAGTAGAGCAATATCGGTAGGACTTATTTTAAAAATCATCCCTAAAAATCTGTTTTTGAAACTCCCTTTCCACAAACTTAATTATTTTTAGCAACATTCCCTAAATTACATGTTTCTTCAAACATTTTTTCTTAGCTGACTAACCGAAGAAGAGCATGTCATAATTATTAAGCAAAATTTTTCTAGCAACTATAAAAAAAAACGTAACTTTACAGCACTGGGCAAATAGAGGGCGAAAAAGTCCTCCATTATAATCTATACACAGTTTTGAAGACCACAAGAATATTTAAGTGTTAGCAGAATTTCAATATATGAACTTTAGAAACGATACTATATTTCAAACAAAATACCTTAATACATTGATTTTAGTTGGTTTCATGATCAAGTTTTAAGGTTTTCCAATTATCCTAATTTCCCTAATAAGGTTGCCACTGTAAAAACATGTATGTATATAAAGAAAAACATTCATTAATAAAGATTAGATAAAAACAGTGAAACATTGAAACAATTACCTTCCCATTCAAACTCATTACTATTCTCTGACGGTGTGTCTAAGCCATCTAAGTCAATCTCCCCACTTTCATCCAAATCATCTGACAACACAGAGCCATCACTAGGATCCAGTGTCAGGCTAATGTCTGGAGCCATTAGTTTCTTTCTCACTTTATTCCCGTTAACTTCTAGTGAGCCTAGAATGGGAAAACAAAGAAAAAGATACGTAAGAAGGAATGCTTAGATGCTCAAGTTGAGTAAGAGAAAAATTACAACTACTTCATTATTGAGAAAAATAAAATTAATTAAACATCATGCTAAAGCAAACTTTACAAATGTGGATTCTGATCACTACTGCTTCCACATTATTGGCAAGCGATCAATGAAGCAGCGATTTCTCTTAAATCAATGTTCAACTTATACTTTGGCTACCCATGATGGGATAAAAACTCTGCATTTTTTTTTTCTTTTTTGGACAAAGAAATGTGTCCAAAAATAACACACAATCCATCATTTCATTGAAAGTAAAAGTGTCATGTTCTTACCAGGAGGGCTCTCTGGTCCAGTTACAGCTAGTATATCTGCTTCAATACTATCATCTTCTGGTAAAGGTCTAGAAGACATAAGCATATTTTTCAACCCAGAAAATAAATTTAAAAATATTTTTTGAAGTTCAGTCTATTAAAAACACCACTTACAGAGATGACTATGCGAAAAATGAAGTAAAGCAGTGCTTAAGCTTTAGTAATTTACAAAATACTTTTTTTTTTTTGAGTTGGGGTCTCACTCTTGCCCAGGCTGGAGTGCAGTGGCATGATCCCAGCTCACTCACTGTAGCCTCAACTTCCTGGGCTCAGGTGATCCTTCTGCCTCAGCCTTCTGAGTAGCTGGATGACAGGCATGCACCACCATGTTCAGCTAATTTTTTGATTTTTTTTGTAGAGAAGAGGTCTTGCTATGTGGCCCAGGGTGGTCTCGAACTCCTGGGCTCAAACATTCCTTCTGCCTCAGTCTCCCAAAGTGCTAGGATTATAGGCATGAGCCACCATGTCCAGCCCAAACCACTTTCTTTTTTTCTTTCTTTTTAAAGAGACTCTGTCACCACAGACTTCACTGTAACCTAGAACTCTTGGGCTTAAACAATCCTCCTGCCTCAGCCTCCTACTGGCATGTGCCACCAAGCCTGGCTAATTCTTGTATTTTTTGTAGAGACAAAGCTGTTGCCCAGGGCATTCTTGGAACTCCTGGCCTCAAGCAATCCTCCAGCCTCGGCCTCTCAAAATGCTAGGATTACTTAGCCCAGGCACACTTTTAAAGAAAACATTTTCAGACCGTGAGAGCCAACTTATACAAGTATATCATTAACACACGAAAGCAGATATAAATTCCTTGTGCAACAGCTCTTTTACAACTATAAAACATATGTAAAAACTTGAAGCAAACACAAAACAAATATAATTGAAATTTTAAATACAACGTGATACACGATGAAGCTCAATTTTTACTGACAAAAAGAATGAGAATATGGAAACTGTGACTACAATTCTTTTGAGCTAAGCATTCCTACATGACTATCACAATGTGCTACAATGACTCAATTCTCCTACTAGTCATCCATCTTCCAACTGCCAAGGCACCTTAATGTGCACTGGGATGTCTTCTGACCACCACGGCATGGAAGTATCATTTGAATTGAAGGTCTGCCTTTGCTCTTTCTTCATTAGCCCGCCTGGTACCAATACAATTGTAAACACAAATGCAAATGTGTGAAGGTGGCCAGCCAGACAACCTAAAAAAAAATCCATGTTTACTTATCTATTAAGTTTTTTCTTGGGAAAAAACCCACAGATTAAACAATTTTTACAAACGACTAAAGCCCCTCTTCTCTGAGGAATCCCTCGGATCTTAATTTGAAAAATATTGCATTCATGCATTGTTTATAAAAGCAAAAATTTTGAAACTTAAATGATCAAAACAAAAATGAAAGATTATAGAAGTTCACATTACATATTTGATTGGAAAGTAAGATAAAAGAGAATTATTCTAACCGTTCGAGAGGAACTTTCATTTCTTAATATCAAATGATCACCTTGTAATACTGGGTTTCTTTAAGAAGCCCAATATTCATTTAATAAGTAATATCTCAATAAAGAAAATTTGATGTTTGTTCTAAATTTGTTTTCATTTAAAAGCATTGCTCACATTGGAAAATCTTCATCTTGCCATTCTTCTTTAAGTTCCACACCTTCCATCCTTAGCCTGGATTCGATGTCAACTGCAAACTCCTGATAATCCAGAGAGCCAATGTTCTGTGAAGAAAGAAAAATTTATAGAAACTTAATTTCCACTCTACTTTCTATCTACCCAAATAATCTTATACCTTAGTTCTCACCTCCACCCTATCAACCATAGCTTTAGTTCAGTGGTCTGGTCATGAAAACAATTTACAGAGTTGTAACTTTTTCATTTTTAAAGAATTAGAATAGAAAATATTCAGAGAACATATATTCTAGTAAAGTAAGTACCGTTAGTAGTAAGTATACTGTTCAGTAAAAACACTTATTTTCAGTTGCAATAGAGTCAGACTGTGATAGTAAATGTTCTTTATAATAAGTTCACAGTTAACATTTCTGTCCTTTGGATAAAGGCTGATTCTAAAAAGTGAATACTAGTAATTAATATTTACACTCTTATGATACAACAGAGCCAAGTGGTGTACTGCCATTTATATTTCCTTCTCTATAGTTTTAATGCCATAATTCCTTAGCCACTTATAGAAGTTTATTCCATAACTTGTCCAGCAAATGAATTATGCTACCTTTCGATCTTTTCTTATCTACATATACCACGCTTTCTCATATAGCATGGCATAAATTTTCACACACTGAACTTGATGAATATCTGCTTATACAGCTACATATTATAACTTATGCCATGAACTTTAGTTTTTCCAAGGAAGGATGTAGTGCCAATATTCTCATTTTACAAAATGATGAGTCTAAAGACACTCCCCCTTTGGTTGATAGAACAAGAAATAATTAAGAATGGTATTTAAGAAGTCATGAAGATCAGCCAGTTAACAATGCAACAAAATAGCTAAAATGGTAGGGACATAAATGAGTCTAGTTCACAAATTAGCCAATAGATGTCTAAAGTTATTTAAAAACAGCAGTAACATTTCTTAAGAAATATAGTGCACCACCAGAAGTACTAAAAACAAAGTTAAAAGTGTTGACAATAGTAGAAAGGAAAAAAGAGGAGTAAGGAGAATGACGTTTTTCATAGTAAGTTCTTCTACACTACTTGATTTTTTAAAACTATGTACAACTTTAAAACTTATGTATCAGATAAAACAAATGATGCCAGCTATTTATACTCACATCAACTAGTCTTCTGAAACAAAAATGTGGGTCATGTCTTATGGTTGCCATTACCACAATCAAAAGATGCACAAAGTTATACAGAAAAAAAATTATCTTCTAGAACATCAAAATTTCAATAAACAACAAAACAGAAGTTTCCTGAAGTGCTAGATTTCACATGGTAAACTAAATTTATATGTCTGCCAAGACTGGAAGGCCATTCTCCCAGTTTGAATGTTTACATGTACTCAAGAGAAGACTTCAAACATTCCCAAAAGGTAAATATTTGAAGATCTACTTGTTAACATAGAAAAATAGGGCAGATACAGACTTTTCCTTACCAACTTATTTGCTGGGAAAGCCAATTTATTTATATAGAAGTAAGGCATTTTTAATTTTGGGGGAAAACACTGAATCAGGCAATTTTGATAAATTAATAAAAAATGCTTAAAATACAGTAATCCTGTCTTAATTAGCAGTTTCTCTGCTTTTAAAACATAATCTGTATTTTAAAGTAATTAACACACATCTTCAATGGTCACTTTACAGATCGCTTTCTGATAGTAACCATTTCTCTCCGTGGAGGGAAAAATGAACTAGTAGAAAAGAGCCCAGAATGACAGCCATCAAGCCCACATGGTTAGTATTTATTATTCCAGGATTATGCACAAGTGGGACAAAGCATTCTATCACTAAAGGCTGAAAATTGGCAGTTTCTTCTAGATTTTTTTAGTTCACTATACCTTTCAATGTTAAGTTTTCTTAAGTCTTTGGTACTTACTCTAAAGTGAACAAATATATTTTCCTAAATCCAGTAACCAGAAAACCTTTCTACTATTTTTGTCTCAGTTTTACTGTATGTTGGAAAAAATACCAGGATGTTCTCTGGGTGTCTTTTTCAAATATGTCAAACATGCAGAAAAACACTTAGTATTTCAAAAATAAATGTAGTAACTGAAAGTTGCAACCAATATACTGCCAACACCTAGCACATAGTAGGCCTATGAAAATTAGTTAAATGAGTAAATATTTAACTGTAAGGTATGACCTAGCAAGCTTCTGCTCAACCTCTTAGGCTTATTTTGCTTATCAAAATACACAAATAAGACTTGTTATGTTTTACTCCACAAAAACATAATGAAAACATTGTGGGAACCTATGCACATGCAACAAGAATTTCTGTTGGTAAAATTATCCCCTAATTGTAAGAGGAAACACTTATCTTGGGAAATTCTAAAAGACAAGCCATATCTTTTAGCTCTTAACCACTTGAACAAGTTTATCACTTGAAAAGAGCTCCTCTAAATACAAAGAGCCCAAGTCTTTCAGATCTCTCAGTCTATTTTATTCTAATTTTACTTTACTATCATAATGAATATGTGATGTTAATACACCTCAGTATACGGACATCGATATTAGTTTGAGGATAATTAATTAAACTAGTTAAAAAGCATGTATGAGAGATAAAGACAGATTCACGCAACTATTTTATCACAAATTTTAGGGGAAAAGCATACTTGGTAGATCAAAATAATTTAAACAATTGAGGGAGCGTTGTTCTTGGACGTACTTTATCATCAAGCAGCCCTAAGAATAGGAAACAAACAAGAAAGGAGTTAATATAAGCACAGCTATTTGGAAGGAAATCAGGATATTGCTGACTCACAAGCTAACTGTGGTTGTTTCCTATCATTTTAAAAATCAGAATGGGGAAATAACACTTTAAGTTGCTATTTGTTAAAATAATCTAATGCAACAGGAGTATCCTGATTTCTCAATAGATTCGTGGTAGTTGTGGCACATCCTTACTTATGCCAGTTATCTGTTGAGGTCATAAAAATGAACTAAAAATAGTGCTGACCCCTGTGAGATTAACAATCAGAGATAACAAGGTTCCTCCTGACAGCTTTGGGGGGAGATGTGGTGGTAAGTCCAACCAGGATGAAGGGGCTTTCCCCTTGCAGCTTAGCAGCAGCATAAGCAAGAATTAAATATTAAGATCCTATTTAGAACTGTTTAAATTACAACTTATAATTTTACATGGCAATTTTACTATTATGTAGTTTAACACAGCTGCTGGAATAGGTGCCAGTAACAACCATTTATGCTGAATCAATTATAGATGGTAGAAGGTAATGCACAGGAAAGACTTTCACTTCCCCATTTCAACAAAAAGGTTTCATTCTAAGTATTTATGTTCACTTTTTAAACAAATAACCTGTATATTTAGGAAGATCACCAAATATCCCTGGAAAAGTCCTATATGCTTGCCTGTCTTTGCTTTCTTGAAGGTAGGGGCCATGTAGGATTTTACGAATGAAAAAAAGATGCTCTATTAGAAATGTTAACACAGGTCAGGCACAGTGGCTCACGTATGTAATCCCAACACTTTGGAAGGCAGAGACAAGAGGATTGCCTAAGCCCAGGTGTTTGAGGTAGACCTCATCTCTACAATAAATAAAAAAATTAGCCAGGCTTGGAGGCTCAGCCTGTAATCCCAGCACTTTGGGAGGCCGAGGTGAGTGGATTGCCTGAGCCCGCGGGTTCAAGACCCACCTGGGCAACTTGGCGAGACTTCATCTCTGCAATAAATCAAAAAATTAGCCGGGCGTGGTAGCGCGCACCTGTAGTTCCAGCTACTCAGAAGGCTGAGCGGAAGGATCGCTGGAGCCCAGCAGGTCGAGGCTGGGCTACAGAGTGAGACTTCAACTCAAAAAAAAAAAAAAAAAAATTAGCCGGGAGTGGTGGCACGCTCCTGTGGTTCCAGCTACTTGGAAGGCTGAGGCGGAGGAAGGATCACCTGAACCCAGCAGGCTGAGGCTGCAATGGCTGTGAGCCTGCTGCTGCACTCCAGCCTGCTGGGCAACAGTGTAACAACAACAACAAAAAAAAAAAAAAAGAAAAGAAAGAAGAAGAAAGAAATGTTAACACAAAATTTAGAGAAAAATTAGATTGGTGCTGACTCCTCTCCAAATTGTAAAAATAAAGCAAAGGATAATTATATGCCATCTATAAAAGTTACATTTATTAAATTACCACTATGTAGAATAGAACACATTGCTCTGAGACCTTTAAAAAGATGAAAGTCTAATAACTGATCTCCAACACTTTGTTGTAGAATTATAAATACTAGTTGTAATATAAAATGATGACTTTAGAATATTACTATCACTATATTATACTAGTCTTTTGCTTTACAGGATGTAAGTTTAACAAGACATCTTTCCATCCACTGTTAGCCTAGGTTAAGTTACTGGACCTAGCTATGTATGCTTTCTTACTCAGATGACTGCCTCCCTTATTCTTCAAGGAAAAGCATTATTCCAGATAGAATGAACAGAACCACTTTTCCAGAGTGCTTGCCCATGTACGACCTTCTTTTACATTTATCACCTCATATGTTCCAATAAACAACCTTGTGAGGTGTTAAAGTACTTGAGTTATCACCCCATTTAGTCTTCTCTACAAGGCAATGACAGCACATCCTGGTCCCCAGATGCGGTCCGGAACTGTTTCTGGTACAGCACACTGTCTCCAGGTCACTAGCAACTTCATAGAGTGAGCCTCTAAGGCCTGATGTGGCCTGATGTGGCTTCAAAGGTCCAGTAATACCTAAAGAGCCTAACAGCACTGACTCACGATAATCCAGTTCAGGTTCCATGTTCACAGAAGTGGATCTGTCATAATTCCTGGTAAGTCCAACAACATCAGGCTGCACTAAGAGAAGATTATGAAACCAGGAATACAGCCGGGCACGGTCGCTCACGCCCGTCATCCCAGCACTTTGGGAGGCAGAGGCTAGAACACTGCCTGAGCCCAGGGGTTCAAGACCAGCTTGGGCAACTTGGTGAGACCTCGTCTCTACAATAAATCAAAAAATTAGCTGGGCGCGGTGGCGCATGTCTGTAGTTCCAGCTACTCGGAAGGCTGAGGTGGAAGGATCGCCTGAGCCCAGCAGGTCGAGGCTGCAGTGGCCGTGAGCATGCCCTGGGCAACAGTGGACTCCTATTCAAAAAAAAGAAAGAAAGGAAGAAAGAAAGAATACAAAGAATAAAGTCTAGAAAAAAAGTAAAGGGACAAAAACCACGCAAGAACATAAACAAGACGATCAACCAACTAGTCCGTAGAGTAACTTAACTGGGTAACTTCAGTTACAATTTTAAGAAAAACGATCCTCTTACAAACGACAAAATTCGTCCTACAATTGCAGATTCCTATGAAACATTAGAAAAACCAAGCATTAGCAGAAACACGATCAAGAATGGATAAAAGCCACAGAGAACGCCACTAACTCAACGGGCGGAGGGCAGAAACGGCACCCCCAGGGACCCAAGCAGAGGCCCGAGCCCGTTTCCGATGGAAGGCGAGTCGATCCCGCGGCCCTCCAGAGCAAGAAAAGCGCTCGGGAAGCCCAAGCCATGCCGCCGAGCACTGAAACGGAAGGGGCCCCGGGTCGGGTTAGCTGCCCGGAAGATCGAAGAGCGCCGACTGCCTAGGCTGCTTCCGCGCCCGCTCCCCGGGGGCAGGGGCGTACCGAGAGCCTTTGTTCTGCCTGGGACGGCGCCGGTCGGCAACCGCGGCCCGGTCACCGCCCCAGACCCGGGGGGGCTCCGTCCCCAGCGCGACTGGCACACGGAAAAGGGCGGGTGGGGCGCGACTGGCACACGCGGGTCGCAGCCCAGCCGAGGGCGGGGCCCTCCCGGGCGCCGGTCCGGGAAGCGCCTGGGGAGCAGGCTCCAGGGCGCGCCGCTACGGGCCGGTTCCCAGCCCAGGGCCGCGGGCTGGGTACTCCAGGCCGCACTCACCCCGAGGGAAGCCTCGGCCCCCTCGTCCTCTTCGCCCCTCCAGGCCGGCGACGTGGGGCTGACGGCCAGGTCGCAAAAGCAGCACCGAGGGGAGCCCGCTCCCCTCGGTCGCCAACTGATACCCCGGCCCAGGCCCCCAGCCTCAGCGGTACGGCGGCAACCGCGGCGGGTAACCCGGATGCAATGCGCAGCCCGGCGGAAGTGACGACAGCCCGACCTGCCCCGGCGCGGCCGCGAGCGGAGGCGAGGCGTCTTCTGGAGACCCACAGCCCCTCGCTGCCCTAGCCGTCGCGGGCTACGGCGCATGCGCACGCGGGCCGCCCCGCCTCCTCTCCGGGAGACCTGTCTAGGCGACGTCCCTGAGCCCCAAGGCGCCTTGTAACCCTTTGTCCCCCACTGGGAGGCGGCCCTGGGGTCTCCGGGTTATTTTCTTTCTGCTCCTCTCTGCTGATCGTTCCAACAGATGAAGTGATCAATAGGTGTGATGACCAATAGATGTAATGATCAATATTTATAATAATCAATATGCGTAATGATCAGTAATAGCGTGTGTTATAAAATGGATGAACCGAGGGAGGGAAAATGCCGGAGGCCTCGACCTCAGAAGAACCCTTGGGTTTGGTGATGTCGCCTCCCCACCCCCCCATACCCCTTCCAGAGTCGGTGCAGTCCGCATCCACCGTGGCGCTTCTCTGCCGGGAAAGATCCGTTTATTTTTTGAAGTGTTCGGTTCGGTGTGGACCATCATCCGATAACACAGAAAAATGGAATGAGAAAAGACATGCGAAACCCAAGGCGAGGCAAGGCGAGTCAGCAGCCGTCCTCGACTCCTCTGCGCAGTTGCCCTCGGGCTTTACCAAGTCCGAGTCCCACAGCTTCGAAGAAGGGCGGTTCCTCTGAGCATGATCATCCCTCTCAGACATCTCGTCTAAACCCAAGCGAAGGCACAGCCTTCCACCGTGCGACTACTTCCATTAGGGAATGATCAGGCCTGAGGGCACAGGAAAACCCAAACATGGAAATAATTGACCCAGCCACAGCATTCTGGAGCGGCTGCCTGGATTGGCGTTGCTTTGGCAACAGTCACTCGTTGGTGGATGGTTCATCTCTCTTTGCCTCATCTCTAAAATGGGGGAAAATGCCCACTTTACAGGGGTTTTGTGAGATAAAGTCATATACATTTGAACGATGCTTGGCATGTTGTAATCACATATAAGTGTCAGGTGCCATTATTTTTATCCGATTCTAGCAGTTTTGTTAAATAACTGGCAGAGAAAGCAAAACTGAGCAACAGAACTTTGGCGAAACAACTTCTTGGGCCATGCTACTATAAGAAATTTTACCTATGGTTGCAGATTTTTCACATTTACAAATATTGTTTATTTGGATTCTGCAGTGTGTAGAATTCCCCACAGGGTGGCAGAAAGTCATTGGAAATCATATATGATTATGCTTTTTTTTGGCTCTTTAGTTTCTTCTTCATTTTTGTAACTTTATCATTTAATAGCCTTGATCAGTGTCTGCTTTTCGGGGTAAACCATTCTATTTGTTTATCGTCAACTCATGAATTGTCTATACTTATTGTTAAAATGTTACAAACTACAGGTATGCAAAAAAATCACTTTTAATACATTTATGTGTATCCTTTCAGATTTATGTACATGTATGGGGGGGCCCAAAACACCCTGAATTATCTTTTGGCCCCTTGTAGTACAGGCTTCCCCTGCTAGGTAAGTGTTCTAGGAACCCATCTGCATCAGCATACCAGCTAACATGTTGTGGGAAGCTGTGTTTGGCTTCAGTTAAATTTTTTGGAGAGTCTTTCAAGCTTTTGCCCATTTCATGATGGGTGATTTACACAAACAGCCTGCCCACACTGGACTGAGTGTTCAGCAGCTTTTGACCAAAAACAGCAAGACCTTCATGCCCCACCCTCCCTATTCACCCTATCTTGCCCCAAGCGATTGTTTTTTGTTTTCCCAATTAAAAAAACAGTCCTCAAATGGAAAGTTTTGCCAAGGTGGAAGAGGTGAAACAAAAAGTGGCAGTAGCACTAAAAGGCATCAAAATTGTCAAGTTCAAAAACTGTTGTGAGCAGGAAAAAGAGTCTCAATAGGTGTATTGCTTCAGACAGAGTACTTTGAAGGTAACTGAAGCTTAAATGTAATAATAAATTCACAATTTTTTAATAAATAAATTCTGTTTTGGGGATCCCCCTCATATTATACAGGAGATGCCAAAAATGTGTACACATTTTAAGAGATGTTACCTGTGTATTACTTTTTGAAGTTGAATTAAATCATGGTAGCAATGTGCAGTATAATATTTACTCAACTGTGCTTCCACCATTTTCTTTGTCCTGCCTGTTGCATGGTGATGCTAAAATTTATTTGATGAACGTCACCTTTTGAGCGAACATCATACTTAAAACATGTATATCTTTTTTGGTACCATATGTATATATATATAAATAACTATACATTCCACATATAAAACTTTATAGAAACAAGATACTTAATTGTTTATAATCTCCTTTTTTTTTCTTTTCATTTAAAATATATCCTGAACTTCTTTTCAGGTCAATAAATATATTTTAATGTCATTTTTATTATGGATAATTTATTTATTAGCAATCTTTTATTGAACATTTAGGTTGCTCCATTTTTAATAGTTCAAAGTAACATTTCATAGTCAGAAATATAGGACTGACTTATTTTCAAATAATGTTAGTTACATTTTGAAATAATATGCTCAGTATACATTCTTTCAACTTCTATGCTCCTTCTCAGATGTAGTACCTCTAGGGCAATGTATCCAATTATTAATCTTAAAGAAAGGTATTCAAATACACTATAATCTCTGTGTCTCCAGACTTTTTTGGACAATAGTGTATTTTTACAATTACTTATTGTTTCTGTGCTTCCTTGAATAGGCAGATATTCAAATTCTTAAAAACTGGGGGGAAAAAATTCTGAGGAAAAAAAAGCATGGCTTCTAGATCCTATGCAGAAAGTATGACTTGGAAAGCGATATGTCAACTCAGAGCAGACATCAGTCTTTTCCTGTGTGGTTTCCAGCTTTGGTGTTATGTTTAAATAGCCATTCCTCACCCTAAAATTATACAAATAGTCGCTCTTGTTTTCTTCTGGAGGTTTTCTACTTTCCATTTTTTTACACATGAATATTAAATCCAGTTGGAATTTTGTACATATGCTTATGATATGCGTAGAGAATCTGACTTTACCGAACTGACTAAATAGTTTGCCTCACATCATTTATTGAACAATCCAGTAATTCTTGAACTCAACTAGGATTCAGTCAAATGAATGTTTACTTTCGAAGTTGTCATCTTTGATTACCCACTTCTTTCAAGGATGCATTCGTTTGATAAAGCTTTATTGGACAATATTATAAATCAGTGATGTTGGGCCCAGAGGATACAGGAAAGAAGACACAGTGTCTGCCTTCAAAGACCTCATTGACAGTCAGGGAGACGGGCAAGTGAAGACACTAAACAAGTTGGTGAATTAAAGTCACCTTGGTCCTTTTAAGGTACAATTATAGCTAAGTAGAAGGGAACTAAAGATTAGGGGGTGGCAGATGAAGACAGCAAAGGCATTCCGAAGGAGGTGATCTAGAGCTTAGTACCATGAGGAGGATCTTCCTAGCAGAGGGAGTGGCATACTCAACTTCATAGAGGCATCCATGAGCTGCACATTGTTCAGCATGAGGAGAGAGGGAGAGCATAACCTGTGGGAAGGGGGTGGTTGGGAGTAATCTGGAATAAAAGTTAGTCAAAGTCCAGATAAAAAAGAATTTTTTTTAGTAGTAACGATTTATTCAGAGCCAACATAATGAGCAACATGGAAAAGCAATCAATTATGACTTTATAATTGCACTCCAAAAGAAGTGATTGAAAGATGTTCTGCACAATGGTAGCATCATTAGGGTAAGTTCTCCTAAGAAGGCAACTTTCCAGAGGGCAATACTCACTGAATATGTGCTTCAGTATGTAGGTTCAAATCATTCTTGATTCTGTGATAGATCAGAGTATTACAGACTCTAAATCTATTCAAGTTGCTGTGAAGTTCATAATTTTGTCCTTCTTTATGGCTGCTAATATTCCACTGTGTACAAGTACCACATTTTAAAAATCCAGTCCACTTTCGATGAGCAGCATGGTTGGTTCCATGTTTTTGCTATTGTGAATAATGCTGCAATAAACATGTGTGTGTAGGTATCTTTTTCACAGAGTGATTTGAGTTTCTTCAGGTATATTCCCAGAATGGGGATTGCGGGGTTGTATGGAAGGTCGATATTTAGATCTTTTAGAAAATCACCACACTGTTTTCCACAGAAGTTGTACTAGTTTATAGTCCTACCAACAATGTAGAAGTGTTCCCTTTTCCCCACATCCTCTCCAGCATC
Source organism: Tarsius wallacei (assembly GCA_963574415.1). NCBI lineage: Eukaryota > Metazoa > Chordata > Mammalia > Primates > Tarsiidae > Tarsius > Tarsius wallacei. The sequence goes on along the minus strand of CAUYQG010239757.1, from coordinate 5,519 downwards.
TGTTGCTTTTTGAGTGACTGATGATGGCCATCCTGACTGGAATTAGGTGGTATCTCAAAGTGGTTTTATTTTGCATTTCTTTGATGACTAGTGAGACTGAGTATTTTTTCATGTATCTGTAGGCTGCTCATATGTCTTCTTTGGAGAAGTATCTATTCATATCTTTTGCCCACTTTTTAATAGGACTGTTTTTTTTTTCTTTTTGGTACATTTGAGTTCCTTGTAGATCCTAGATGTTAGGCCCATAATACTCAGTGATCTATCACAGAAACAGAGAACTGAGTACCACATGTTCTTACTCATAAGCAGACCCTGAACAATTATCATACTACTACAAGAAAGGGATTGGCAGTAGTAGGAAACTTCTGAGGGAGTAGGGGAGACACACTTCATCAAAAAGGGTACCTGAACTCAAACAGGTGAAGTGGGGACCAAAGTGAGGCCCAAACTTTACCTGTACAATGACCATTTGTATACCTAACCCTGAATTGTACCCCACATCTTTAAAATTAAAAAAAAAAATCATTTTGAAACTTCAAAAAAAATCATTCTTAGTACTTTGTTATACTTCATACATCAAAATGAAAGCACTTGGCCAGCATAGACTTGAAGAGGTGCTGAGTCTGTGTCAAGAATGGTAGAGAGTTAAGAAAGGCTGCAGGCATGGACACCAGGCTGGAGGGGGAGGGAGAAACTATCATCTGACCTATGCCAGCAGAACAATGTTATCAGACTCTGAAGAGAACAGGCCCTCTGCCACTTTCTTGAAAGTCAGAATGACCATGGTGTCTCAGTGGTGGCATGGATTTTCTCTGAGAAGCTCTGTCTGTTATTGGGTACATGCTTTCCAGAGAGAAGGATCATGAATAGCCTGGAGAATACTAATTATTTCTTCTGCCCAGTTCTCTTACCCAATTTCCTTTTGTTTGTTTATTATGATTTTGTATTGGCAGGTTTTCCAGATGGAAACTGTGATATTGGTATACATTTTATTTTATCTTTTCTTTCTTTCTTTTTTAATGGGAGGGACAAGCTGGAGTGCAATGGTGTGATCATAGCTCACTGCAGTCTCGAACTACTGGCCTCAAGCAATCTTCCCCCCTCAGCCTCCCAAGTAGCTGAGACCACAGGAGTACACCACCATGCTTGGCCATTCTTAAAAATTTTTTTTCCTGTAGTGATGAGGTTCTCCCTGTGCTGTACAGGCTGGCCTTGAGCACCTGGTTTCAAGCGATTCTCCTGCCTCAGCCTCACAAAGTGTCAGGATGACAGGTATGAGCCACCATGCCTCACCTTGGTGTATATTTCATACCTTATTTCCTTTCTTCATCTGGCCCACTCTGCTATGAAAGTGTGAGGGACTCTTGTGCTAATGCCTGTTGGGCACACAGTTCTTGGAAAGCTCTTTTCTGCCTCATTGTGCTTTGCTATTCCCATTGCTAGTCCTTCTTCCCCTCATCAAACCGGTCTCAGGGCATCTCCCAACAGATGGAGAATTTGGGGTATGCTATCACTCTGTACTAACAGGGGATGTCATGCTCCTTCAAATTATTTTTATGAATAATTAAAGGAGCATTTCCTTGCACAGTCTTCGCCTGAATGTTTCTTATAATTCCTTCCTTACAGGTAGCATAATCAAGATATCCATTAGAATGAAAAAATTCCTCACAGAGTTGCTACTAGGCCATGTGACATTTTTTTGCAAATTAGCTAGGTAATTCCTTCTGGTTGGATGAAGCTCCTTGGGGCAAGGTTGGTGAGCTGAACACTTTTATAATTCCCACATAAGTGCCTTTGTGCAAATATTCAAAAGATAACGCCTCTCTCACAAACAGGTAGAACCTTGCTCCAAAGTGTGTGGTTCTTTTATTTGTAATAAAAAGAATCTCTTAATGTTCTGTGAATTAAGCATTTCTGGAGGAAACTGTGTTTTCCAAATGTAGTTTTTTTCAATTCAGTTTCTAGATATTCACATATGCTACTTAATGATGTCCATGTGGCCTTCTCTTCACATCCCAACCCTTGGACCAGAAGATGAGAGAGAATGAAAAATAAGACATTTGAGACAATGCTAAGAAAATGCTTGCGTAAGTTCAAATTTTGGAAGGCGTAAGATACAGTGTACAAAACTCTGGCATGCTGCTTCACTCTCCACTGTAATTTTATAGACAGATTGTTATTCTTGCTTGCAAGCATATAAATCCAGTAATGTTTGGCAGCTCTGCTCATAATTTTTGAAAAAAATAAAGTATCCTTTTTACATGGACTGAAGATGTCTTTGCTGGTTAAGCTTCAGGGTAAAACTAGATACAATTATATATTCAATTAATTATTCATAACTTGAGTCGAAATGAATGTGTATATATTTTTTACTTATTCACTTTATAAAATTTAAAACTAAACCCAGCAGCAGTTTTGATTTTGGCATGGTGACAAGTTTCTTTTCTACAATGAACCAGTCAAAGAAATTGTTCCAGAGAGAATTTGTACTTCCCTATTTTAGAAAATCAAATTGGACTGTACACATATATTACACACCATCCTTGTGAGGTGCTTCCAAATCCCACGGAGTACTGGAGAGAAGCAGTGGCACATATTTCTAAGAAATACTTCCATATACAGAATTAGATTCTAGTCATACAGGGGCAAAACTAGGCCTGCTTGTCAGAGGATTTTCATGCACAGGACTTTAGGGATGCAGCTCATTCAGGGAAATAGGTTATGTTTTAAAGTTAAGCAAGAGTGAGAGTTCAGATCTGGGCATTGTTGTGTTTGCTGAGGATGAAAGGAGTGTGCATTTCATCCAACAGAAGTTAAAAAAGACTGACAGTGCTCATCAAAACCAATAGTGTGAGCAAATCTTAGAGTCCATGTTCAAGTGCTTTGTGAAGATGTTTCTGCGATGTCATAAAAAAATGACAAATCTGAGTTTAAAATTATCTGAGTGTATGTTTTGTAATATAAAATTATAAAATGTGGCAAAATCGTAGCAACAATTTGTTTGCTATTATGGTTGCCTTTTGGAAAAAAGATGATGGACAGAGCTCCATCTACACTGAATCCTATACACTGAATAGTTTTCAAGATCACCTGCCCCCATAGAAGTCATTTCAAAAAAAGTTACTTAATAACGAATAACGAATGCTTAATAACGAATGCTCTTGCAAAAGTATCAAGACAATATCCCTATGTTTGGTTTATAATTAATATAGGGATCAATCTTGAAGAGGGAAGTAGATTTCACTCTTCCTTCTCTCTTTTAAGATATGAAATCTTAGTGCCGGTATGATCATCTATATTTAGAAAAATATGAATAAGCAATAGCCTCCAATTAGAAAAAAACAGAGTTTCGTTGATTGATTGATGATTTTACCAGTGATAATGCTTTTTAAATGCTTTCTGGGCTAGTAAGAGTGAGAAATAAAAGGAGAACTGGTCAACTAAAGTGAGCTGTTCTGTGATCAATTTTAATTTCCTCATCCAGATTAACACAAAATTAGACACACTGTCATTCACCCAAGCAGTAATCAAGCATTCTGCATCTTTAGAGTCCAAGCACAATCTTACTTGTTTTGAGAAAACAAGTGCATTTCAAAATATACAAGTAATTGTTGGGAATTAGAAATTTTATTGTAATTAATAAAACAAAGCACTAATATGACTCTATGTAAAGCAAATGCATTTATATTTAGTACAAATATAAAAATTAAAAAGTAGTGTTATCTAATCGTGTTGCAGTGGGTAACAAATGTATTTCCAAAAATACATCCTAAAAATAGCTTATTCAACTGAGAGAATATAGGTGATTATTTGAATTGTAATACATGGGAACTCTAAATATATAAAATGTACAAACTCAATTCTTTTAAATTAATTTCAGCACAACTAAGAAGAAAATATTAAAATTGTAATATAATTTCTCATTTACATGATTCCCTATGATAAAGATAAACACTTTCTCCTAATATAATTGCTAAAGCAACACATTATATTTGCTAGGAAAAAGAAGAAAACTTTCCAATTTCAGGTATATATGTAATAGGGAGAGATAAAATGATAGAAGTTTAGTGTGGTTCTCATCTTTCAAGGATCCTTAATCTCTAAAACTCTAGATTTTTTTCAATGGAGTACTAACTCTTTAGCAAGTTACCCATTAATATAAATGATTTTATATATGAAACATATTTATATGAATGAGATGTCATTCCACCTAATAACCTTGCCCAGACAATACTGACCTACATGGAATCAAATGTGCCTTGGGTATAGTTTGAAGTTATGGGGTAGGATATTTGAATAAAAAGATTGACTAATCCCTGAAATTACATTGTTAGTCTTTCCTTAATTAGCTTATAAGACTGATCCAAGTTAAAACGCAACTCTTTTTCATAGAAGGGTTTAATGCATAAAACTTATGCCAAAATGGAAGGTGTGAGGACTGGTTCGTTGAAACATTCTGGTCCTTATTGTGGTGCAATCTCTGTGACCTTGGGCAAGTTTCCTAACTTCTCTGATCCACCATTTCCTATCAGTCATTTTTGACATACCTAAGACTCATTTTATCTAATTAAGTATTTTGCCTAAAGCTGGATTTATCATTTTCTTCATTTTTAGAAATTCACTAAAATCTTATGTGGATTTGAAGTATAAACATCTAAAAATTACAAGTCTTATATGGTTATAGTCTATCTTTTTAAAAAGTGGCATAAAACAAAAAGACAATCCAAATACATAATTTCATACCAGGTGAAAAGACATTTTAAAAATCCGAATATTTACAGGGGATATTGGTATTTACAGTTTTCAGGCTTACACAGTATAGTTGATAAAGCCCTGAACTCAGAATCAGTACATTTCCTCTAAAATTCCAAGGAATTGAATTTGTGGATCACTGAATTTGCAGAGCTTCCTGCCCCCACCCCAACCCCTATTCACATAGACTTTTTCTAAGACTAGGAAGCAGGCAACAGCAAATGAAGAAACAGGGCAGTCTCAGGGTATCTCAGGCATTGCCTCAGATTGATCATTTTTATTTAAAGACCATTCTGAAAATGGGCAATTCCTTCAAAGTTTTGTTTATAAAACTGTCTCTTTTTGTAATAATTTTTGCCTCACTTCTTTGTTCAACCTGAAGGTATAGAGGACACATGCTGAAATGTAATCGTGTGTAACTTGTTCCTTTTTAAATAATTCTTTTTGTATTTTACCTAAACAGCCATTCTCTAGCAGATGAATTTCTTGGCTTAGCTACATATTTTTAAAGTATTAATAGAAATGCGCCTTGGGAGGCTGAGGTGAGTGGATTGCCTGAGCCCGAGGGTTCGAGACCCGCCTGGCAACTTGGTGAGACCTCATCTCTACAATAAATCAAAAAAAATTAGCCGGGCATGGTAGTGCGCGCCTGTAGTTCCAGCTACTCGGAAGGCTGAGGCGGAAGGATCGCCGGAGCCCAGCAGGTCGAGGCTGCGGTGGCCGGGAGCGGCCACTGCACTCCAGTCTGGGCGACAGAGTGAGACTCC
>CAUYQG010239751.1:0-26535 GCA_963574415.1 Tarsius wallacei | reverse complement strand
TATAGATGAAAAATCCATGATTTGAAGTGAGTTATTTTTATTGCAGTGTAATGGAACTAATTTTAGTCCTAACTTTATTTACATATTCTCTCATAAATGTTTTACTTTTTCTGCATTTCACTTATTTATATTTTCATAAATCCAATAGTTATTTTGAGTTAAATAAATGCTTTAAAAAATCTATATAGCTATGAGTTGATATATATAATATCTTTAGATATAGATACTAAACAGTATGAATCGACTATGCCTTTCTGAAAAACTTGCTTCATTTTCTGTTTGTCTGTCTGTTAGGTGAATATTTCTTTTTTAAAGGGAATATTTTTGAGTATTTAAAATATGTCAATACTAAATTGAGACTTATAGCAGCATAAGAAACTAATACAAGACTTTTACTAATTTTTGAATTCCTATTATGTGTCAAGCACCATTAGTATAACAAATTCCCTGTTCTTAAGAGCTCAATTAGCTTCAAAGCATTTTATTTACATTAGGAGATATTGAGACTTTCATTTAAACCATATGAATTTATGCTATTTAATGAAAAGTTTTTTACTTTCTAAATACATTGTATGGACTTTAACAAGCTCTTATTCTTCATTTTGGGAAATACTGCAATACACATTACTGCTTTCCATTTCCCGTTGTTTATTTAGTTCATGATTTATAGGTGACATATACTTGATGACAGCAGAGAAAAGGAATTGCCTATTATTATCCATTTATATATTTTTATTCATTCAATAAAATTTTTTAGAATATCCATGGGGCTATTGTAAATCTCTTTTGCAGTGGTTGGTAAGCTATGGTCCAAGAGCTAAATCCTGTGTAACATCTAATTTTGTAAATAAAGTATCATAGAGACTTTTCTATGCTCATTCACTTACATATTGTCTATTATTTCTTCCAGGATGCAATGGCAGAACTACAACAGAAACTACAACAAAAACCATATGAACTGCAGACCTAAATGAAAATATTACTTTCTGACCCTTTATACAAAATATTTTCTGATTTTGACTATAAAAGATATAAAAAATAATGTCATTATTCTATGCTCAATAAATAGGAATGCAAATAATTGCATCTACATTTAAACAGACATTCAGAAGTTAAATATAGAGAGAGGTATGGCAAAAGAGTGTAGGGAGGGAATAATATCACCTTAAGGCAAAGGGAAATGTTCGATGAAACAAATTGTATTTGAACTGGATCTTGAAATATGTGAAAGGTTTCAATAAGCATGAAAATGAAGAAATATGGAACCAAATTGGAAGGTGTACTTTTTCAATTAGGATGTTTTCAGCAGCAATGGAGCAAAACACAGCTGTAGGTTAAACAGATAAGGGTTTACGTTTTTCATACAATAAGAGAACTGGAGAGAAGCAAACTCTGATTTGTTTGCTGTAGATCAATGATAGTAGGAGCCCTGTGATTCCTTTGACCTTGCAAAAATCTCATGTTATGACTCAGTCACAAAAAGGCAGGAGGAGAGAGAAAGAGGCATCAGGAACATGTGTCACTTGTTGAGACAAAATTGCTTTCCCCAAATTATCCCCATGACCTTAGGCTTATGGCTCACTGGTGCTTCACAGACTACCTTTGGCTACAGAAAGGTGCAGCAACCATGTCAAGAACATACTTAAGTACAATTTGTTGTCTTAATAACTCAACAATGATGATAATTGAGGAGGAACTCAGAAGAGACAGAAAAAGTTTGCTTGTGCTTAGTTGAATGAAGCCCTGAGGCTTATATAACCTTAATGTACTTTGAGAAGAAATTTGACAGCGACTAAGACCTTCTTTAGAGAAATGGATCTTGGCATATTCTAGCTGAGGGTTGAAAATGCTTTATCTTGCTTAATTTCCTTCCCAACTCATCAAAGAAAATCTGGGTGGAAACTTCCTCACTTAGAACTTACTATTTTCAGTTCATCCTGTACTTATACAAAATTAATTTAGTCTTAATATTGATTGAGATAACCTCATATTCAGGTGGCCTCTGCACTGGAAGTAAAGACTTCTAGAATAACATTCCTATGATTCGACTTTTCCTTAAATAATTTTTTAATTATTTGTATTTATGGGATACAAGTGTAATATTGTTACATGAATATATCTTGTAGTGGTAAATCAGGACTTTTAGCGTATCTAATATCCAAATAACATACAATGTAACCATTAAGTCATTTATATTCCTATTCATTCACTCCCCTCCCAACCCTTACCTTACATGCCTCCGTTATCTATCATTCCACACTCCAAGTTCATGTGTACATATTATTTAGCTGCCGAGCATGCAGCATTTGTCTTCTTGTGTCCCAAATGTTTCACTCAGGGTAATGGCCAGTTTCACCAGTGTTGCTCAGAATGGCAATATTTCATTCTTTACAATGGCTAAATGGTATTCCCTTTGTGTGTGTGTGTGTGTGTTTGTGTGTGTCACATTTTCTTTATCCGTTCATCTATTGATGGATACTTAGGTTGATTCCATGTATTTGCTATTGTGTATAGTGTTGTGATAAACATACAAATACAAATATTTTTATTTTTGAGGTAATGGTTTGTTTTCTTTTAGGTGGATATCCAGGAGAAGGTTTGCTGTATTTTGCTATATTTTTCTTTCCTTTTTTTTCTTTTTTTTTTTGTTTGTTCAATAGTTTGTCAAAGTCTCACTCTGTCTCCCAGGCTGGAGTACAGTGGCATGCTCACAGCCACTGCAGCCTAGACCTGCTGAGCTCAGGCAATCCTTTTGCCTCAGCCTTTCAAGTAGCTGGACACATAGATGTGAACTACCACACACAGTTAACTTTTTGATTTATTGTAGAGAAGAGTTCTCGCCAAGTTGCCCAGGCTGGTCTCGAACCTCTGGACTCAGGCAGTCCTTTCTCTTCTGCCTTCCAAAGTGCTGGGATTACAGGCGTGAGCCACTGCACCTGGCTTGTATTTATTTTTCCTCTTTGTTTTTCATCCATCTGATAACAAATGCTTATTGATCAGCACACATGAGCTGGACATTGGAGTTGATACAGGCTACGTAAAAAAGGATACCACAGAGCTTCTGTCCCGAAGAGATTTTCTTCCACTGAATGTATATATGTGAGAGAAAAGAGAAATATAAGTAAATAAAATGGTTATCTCCTTGATCACTGATACCTTACTTTTTATTTAACATAAGTGTAATGTTAAATCTGCATCTGATTTGTGATTCTAACATGTAATTGTTACCCACCGCTGCCTTTCAGCATCATTCTCTTTCCATGTCTGTCTGTCTGTCTGTCTGTGGGGGTTGGGGAGAGGTTCAATTTTCTTCTAGGTTTTCTTCTGCTTCTTAGACATTCCTTCCTTCTCAGAAACTTCCTGAGGTCCTGTCTTTTGCCTCTGAAATGTTGGTATTTCTCAGAGTCCTATTCATTTGTGTTAACAATTAAATTCAGGGAATTCTTTCATTCATACATCTTAATTAGTATTCAAATTATAATGAATCCTGAAGCACTATTTCTGGTTAAGGTCCTTTCCTCAAGTCTATATACTACTTACTAATTAATGTCTCTTCTTAGACATTTCCAGAACACTTAAAACTCAGCCACATTTATCAATATTCCTTCTTCTCTTAGATTACCTTTCACAGTCAACTGCAATTTTAATCCCTCTCCCCCTCAATTCCTCACATCGAGTCAGTAAGTATTAGTGAATCTTCCTCTTAAACAGCTGCAACTAAGCTCACTTCTATTCACCTCTCTGCCACCACACTGGAATATTGAAATGCTTTCAGTTCCTTCCTGTTGTTTGGCCCCCTCTAATCTATCCCCCTACCACAGCCAGATTTATTTTTAAGGGCAAAATGGATGACATCACATCTTTGCTTCTTATCCTTAAATGACTTCTTTCTGCCTCAGGAAAAATTCAAACTTTGTAATTGAGTTAATAGGGGCCAGAAGAGCTGACATCTCATACCGCCCCTTCCAGCACTTACTTCCTTCACTTGCTCCAGTAAAGCTGGCATGCACACAGTACCTCTAGAGCTGAGGGTCCCCAAGCCCTATACTATGGTCCAGTAAGGCTCCCTGGCCTGTTAGGACTGGGGCCACAGCAAGAGGTAAGCGGCAAGTGATCCTGTCAGATCAGTGGCTGCATTCGATTCTCACTGGAGTGTGAACCCTATTGTGAACTGGGCATGTGAGAGGGATCTAGGTTGCCTGCGCACTCCTTATGAGAATCTAATGACTGATAATCAACCCCGCTTCAGTTCTTGGAAATTTTGTGCTCCAGGAAATCTGTCCCTGATGCCAAAAATGTTGGGGACCGCTGGTCTAGAGGCCTCTGTTCAGCCTCTTGCCTCCAACTGCCATACCCTTTTACAAGATTAAGAAAGTCCCCAGTTGTAGGTTAGAGACTTACTTGGCCCTTTTTTTTTGCTGGCAATTCACACTTCCTTAGCTGTTCTCTTATTGACACCCCTCTTCTTAATGCCTTTACTGTTCACCAACACAAGGGTGACCATCTCCTTAGGTTTCCCTTGGACAGCTTCAGGGAAATTGGCAAAGTAAAGCACTCTTCCTTTATCTTAGAAGTGCCTGAATGCTGATGATAATTGACATGATAACTTTACTCATAAAACATAACTTGCATTATTGTGATATGTCACCAGATCTTAAGCTCCAGATTTAGAGGAATGCTCACTTGTCCTCTGCTTTGTCTCCTAAAATTAGCAAGGTGGAGGTATACAATTGTTACTCAATTTTATTCATTCATAGAACAAGAGCATCCTACTGTGTACCCTCCAGGGAAGGCATCTCCATCACATTTACATGAATAGTATGTCTTATGCTGTTCATCTGTAAATTAGGGGTTGGTGGCTCAGCCTGTAATCCCAGCACTTTGGGAGGCTGAGGCGAGTGGATTGCCTGAGCCTGCAGGTTTGAGACCCACCCAGGCAACTTGGTGAGACTTCATCTCTACAATAAATAAAAAGTCAACTGGGCGTGGTAGCGCGCACCTGCAGTTCCGGCTACTTGGAAGACTGAGGCGGAAGGATCGCTGGAGCCCAGCAGGTCGAGGATGCAGTGGCCGGGAGCCTGCCACTGCACTCCATTCTGGGTGAAAGAGTGAGACTCCAACTCAAAAAATAAAAAAAAATAAAGGACCCCACCTGAAGCTGTAGTGTAAAGCTCATGGTATGTGAGAAGTTGCATCTCAACCTCACCAAGGACCCGCGAACAATGCTGGTCCTTTTCATGTAAACAGTTTATCTACCCAGTTCTATGAAGAGATGGGGCCAGGGCGCTGAGATAACCCTTCTGACCATTGGCATTTATAAGCTAGACAATATCAGATTCCTTCGTTCCCATCCTGCTTCAGGGTGTCAATAAAGTTCACGTTTAGACTTAAGGTAATACCTATCAAATGGCTAATTACATGGACTTTGATTTCATCTAAAATAGACTAGCACACAAACAGTCTAAAATCTTAGGGACTTAAAACACCAAAGACCTATTTCTTATTCACACACTGGGTTCATCATAGGTCAACTGTGACCTCTGTTACACTCTGCTATTGTGCTCACTCTGGGACCCTGCCCATGGTGCAGATACCATGTTCTGAGAGTGACTGTACAGGAAGAGATCACAACAAGGTCTACACTGGGTAGTCAAGCCTCTGTGTATCACTTATTGTCACATGATCTTAGCCAAATCAATTCCCATAACCAAGTCAGATTTCAGGTATGGGGGGAAATTAAAATTACCTATAGGAAGAGGAAAGAATAGCAATCTAGCTCAACAATGGACTCTGCCTCATTCAAATGTTTGACCTAAAGAAATTTATTTAAACTCCCTGAGACAGTTTCTTCTACAACAAAGTGAAAATAATATAATGAATAGCCATTACATGAAACTAATATGAGGACAAAATGAGACAATACACAGAACTCCCTTGGACAGTGTAAGTCTGGAGATAACATGTCATGAATCAAAGAACAGGATTTGTAGGTCAGCTGGATCTAACCCAGGATATACCACTTATTGGAGTCACAAACTAAGAAAGTCACTTACCATAACAGCATTAGCATCCTTATCTGTCAAATAGCTTCTAACTCACAGTGTTTTTAAGATTAAATGAGATTAAGTATTTAAGTATTATTGTGGTGGCTGAAACAAAATAAATCCCCATACACATTGGCCAATGTTTCTGTGGTTATTTGGATTAAAGAAAATAAGTTGTATTCGGCCCCTCCCTTGCACAGTATCTGCAACATAGTCTGAATAATGATGCTACAGAGAATTGTTGGCAATGATTTGAGTTGTCAGAAAAGTGTTTCTTTGCCATTTTTTAAAATTTAAATTTGTTATTAAATGTTATTTTATTATAGAGATATGGGGCACGAGTGACAATTAACTACGCAAGCAGGCTGCATGCAGGTGAAGTTTGGGTGTGCAAATATGTCTGGAGCAATTCTGGTGGGTTTTTGCCAGAAGGCAATCTGACCTGCCTCTCTCACCGCCTTTAGAATTTTTTCTTTCATGCTTATTTTGTGGAGGCAGATTACTATGTGCCTTGGGGATAGTCTGCTCATATGTACCTTGTGGGGGCTCTCTGAATCTCTTGTGCTTGGATGGTCATCTCTCTGGCTAGATCTGAGAAGTTTTCTTGAATGACCTCATGGAGCCCTATTCCATGGTGTTTTCTGTTTCCTTTTGTGCCTCAGGGATATCATTCAAGTGTAGATTTGGTTTCTTAACATAGTCTTACATCTCTTGGAGGCTTTGCTCCTTCTTTTTAAGCTTCTGTTCTGTGTTTTTGACAGACTGGGTTGATTCCATATTTTGGTCCTCACATTCTAAGATTCTTTCCTCTGCCCGGTTGACCCTACTACCTATGCTTGTTAGCGCGTTCATAATTTTCAGGATGAAGTTTTTCATTTCCATTATTACAGAATAGACACAGGGCTTGAGGATGTTATTCCTGACTGGGAGGATGGTCACCACCAGTAGCAGTGCACATCTGCTGCGTTCACTCTATACACGGGCCCTACCACCCATGAATCACTAGTCTGACAGAAAGCTGCACTCATGGCAGTTCTGCTGGGTTCACTCTGCAGGCAGGCCCTTCCACCCCCTCCATGAGTCACCAGTCTGGGAAAACCACACTCACAGTGGCTGCCTCAATGTAGGTTTTCCTTCTACTCCACTTGGACTGCAGTTGCTCAAAGTCCTGCACTCTTCTGGTCAATGCTGTGGTGTGTGTGATTTTGTTTTTGGTGTTCTGAGTGGATTTAGTTCACTTGATTATTTTTCTTTTGGAAAAGAATGTGCTTACAGAAGATGCAAACAACTTTGACAAGAAATACTGATTAATTAATCAGTGCAGTAAGCTTTATTGTCCTGGAAATAATGTGTTTTCCCCAAAAGGCATCACACACAGGATTATTTCTTGCAGAGCCATAAATGTCATTTCTCTATTCTGTGAGGATACACAAACATGATTGACAGCAAAGATAATCCTGTGGTCAGATTTCCCTTAAATAGCAAGGAACTGGGATGTTCTACCTAAACACAACTTTTTTCCAAGTGCTATCCTGATTGCAAACCAAGAAAGGTCTTAGTCATTTATGGACTAGGACCCTTCCAGAGACATATTTCCTCATATTTTTGTGGCACACTGAAGCTTCAGGAATAATGAGTACTGTGCTCAGAGCAGATCATCAGCTGAGAGGCCTGCAGACATTGTTAAATTTCTTCTAGAGTCATCAAAGTCACAACTTGGAGCCTGGCACGAGAGATTGAAAATAAGTATGGAAGAAATTGTGGTCTTTATAAAAATCCACAGAGCCTGAGGTTACATTCAGTCAGTCATTCTGTTTGGTTAGTAACTTCATCAACATCTGTAGAAAAAGGGTGCCTCACAACAGACTTGTCACAAACACGCACTTGCACTGACATTTCTGTCTCATCTCTTTCCCAAGAAAGAGGGAGCTGGGCATGATTCTTTGGAATAAGACAAGGCTGACTTGGAATTCTGACTATGAATCTTACAAGGTATGTGATTTGTATATGTATTACATGTCTTCTCTGAACATTACTTCCTTTTTATGGAAATGAGCATGTGAATTGTAAAGATGTTGAGGGACCAAAATAATGCATTAACAAAGGAGAATATAGTAGATGCTCAGTAAGTGTGAGCTGTTTGTATTAACATTGTCTCATAATAGATAGGAAATTAAGGTAGAAACCTGTGGAGTAGTCTTATTTCAAAGCAGTTCAATAGCCATCTCTCTGAAGCATTCTTACAGCTCCATCTTCCTACAAGTACTGAGTCCTTCCCTTCATTTGTCTTTCATACTACTTTGCACAGATTTCTATTTATTGAATAAAACATCAAGTTCCAATAGTGCCAGATATGAGACATACAAAACAGACCCTGTTCCTGAGTAGCTAGGAATCCAGAGGACAAACCCAAAGAGCCAAAAGGAGCCTAATTACTGCGTATACATTCACATCACAGCTCAGCAAGACCTGCATGCTTACCACATAGTTAAGTAACTTGCCAAAGACATGTTGGTAGTAAACTGGTAGACTCAGATCTCAGACTCACACGTGGCTGAGTGCAAACCCCATGTACTTTCTATGACAGTGGCCTGTTTTGCCTGCTAATAATATAAAGCATGTATTAGTCAGTCCTGGGGATTAGGGGATGGATTTTTTGATAAATATAAGGGGACATTATTCTGATCAACAAACATATCTTAGCTCATCTCAATCCTGAGTATGTATTCTTCTTTTTTTAATGTTAAAGATGTGGGGTACAATTCAGAGTTAAGTATACAAATGTTGATTATGCAGTTACCCTTGTTGCCGAGGTGTGCCCTTCCTGCCCCTAGCAGTTTCCATCAACCGCCAATCTTGCCTCCACTCCAATGGCAGTTTCTCATCACTGCTAATCCCTTTCTTGTAGTATTTTAATTGTTTAAGTTCTGCTTATGAGTGAGAACATATGGTGCTCTGTTCTTTGTTTCTGTGATAGACCACTGAGTATCATAGACTCTAAATTCATCTAAGTTGCTATGAAGACATATGTCTGTCCTTCTTTATGACTGCATAAAATTCCATTGTGTATATGTACCATATTTTTTTATCAAGTCACCTTCGAGGGGCAGCATGTTTCCATGTTTTTGTTATTGTGAATAGAGCTGTAACAAACATACGTGTGCAGGTATCTTTTATGTAGAATGATTTGAGTTCCTCCAGGCATATTCCCAATAGGGGGATTGCTGGGTCATAAGGAAGGTCAGTTTCTAGTTCTTTCAGAAATCACCACACTTTCTTCCAAAGAGGTTGCACTAGTTTGCATTCCCACCAGCAGTGTAGATGTATTCCTTTTTCTCCACATCCTCACCAGCATCTGTTGTTGTTTGTTTTATTAATGATGGCCATTCGAACTGGTGTTAAGTGGTATCTCAATGTGGTTTTGATTTGCATTTCTCTGATGGTGAGTGAGGGTGAACACTTTGTCATGTGTCTCCTGGATGCCCATATATCTTCTTTGAGAAGTGTCTATTCATGTCTTTTACCCACTTTTTAATGGGGCTGTTTGCTTTTTTCCTTTTGATGCATTTGAGTTCCTTATAGATCCCAGATGTTAGGCCTTTGTCAGATATAGAGTTGGCAAATATTTTTTCCCATTCTTTGGGGTGTCTCTCTGCTTTCAGGATGGTTTCTTTTGCTTTGCAGAAGCTTGTCAGTTTGAGGAGTCCCACTTGTCTATCTTATCTTGTATGGTATGGGCACTTGGGGTTTTGATCAGGAATTGATTGCCTGTTCTAATTTCCATAATGATGTCTCCTGCATTTTCTAAGATTCGTATAGTTTGAGGTTTTACATTTAGGTCTTTGACCACTTAGAGTTAATTTTTGTGTATGGTGATAGGTAGGGGGTTGTTTCAATCTTCTGCATGTGATCAGCCAGTTTTCCCAGCACCATCTACTGAATAGGTTCTCCTCTCCCCACTGGTTGCTGTTGGAGGCTTTGTCAAAGAAGAGTTGGTTGAGAAATTGAGGCTTTTCTTTCGAAATCTCTATCCTGTTCTATTGGTCTGTATGCCTGTTCCTGTACCAATCAATACCAGGCTGTTCTGATTATTATAGCCTTACAGTAAAGTTTGAAGTCTCGAAATGTAATACCTCCTGCTTTGCTTCTTTTGCTAAGGATTGTTTTGACTATTTGTGGTCATTTATGTTTCCATATGAATTTCTGTACTGTCATTTCCAGATCTGAGAAGAATGATGTTGGTAATTTAATGGGTATTGCATTGAATCTGTAGATAGCCTTTGGTAGGACGGACATCTTAACAATGTTGATTCTTACTATCCATGAGCATGCAATATTTCTCCATTCATTTGTGTCTTCTTGGATTTCTTTAAGCAGTGTTTTGTAGTTCTCATTGTAAAGGTCTTTCACTTCTCTGGTTAGGAAGATGTCAAGGTATTTCATTTTTTTGTGTGGCTATCGTGAATGGACTGTGCTTTTTATTTGGTTCTCTGCCTGCTTGCTGTTGGTGTATAAGAATGCAGCTGTCTTTAGCACATTTTGTACCTTGAGACTTTGCCAAAGTCCTTTATCAATGCAAGCAGGTTTCTTTTGGATTTTTGAGGTATAAGATCATACTGTCAGCAAAGAAGGATAACTTGACTTCCTCTTTTCCTATTTGGATACCCCTGATTTCCTTCTCTTGTCTAATTGCTCTAGCTAGGACTTCCAACACAATGTTGAACAAGAGGGGTGAGAGTGGGCAGCCTTGTCTTTTTCCGGTTTAGGGGAAATGTTTCCAGTTTCTGTCCATTTAGCAATATGATGGTTGTCGGTTTATTGTAGATGATGCTTACTCTTTTGAGGTATGTTCCTTCTGTGCCTAGGTGTTTGAGGGTTTTTATCAAGAAGGGATGCTTGATTTTATTCAAAACTTTTTCTGCATCTAATGCTATAATCATGTAGTTCTTGTTTTTGCATCTGTTGATGTATTTAATCACATTTATGGTCTTGCAGATGTTGAACCAGCCCTGCATCCTGGGGTTGACGTCTACTTTGTCATGGTGAATGATTTTGTGAGATGTGTTGTATCATCATCATTTGAATACAGTTTATAGGTAAGATACTGTTGGTAGTGTGGCACTTGCATTTTTCTTGTGTTTCTCTGCATTCAATCCAGAACTTTATGTTTAGAAAAATGAATGAGGAGTAGAGTTATAATTATATGTCCCTATCTTCACTGAGTTACCGCTACCACTCTGGCATGATTATCCTATCCTAGGCTGGAATTGCCATTTTGATATTTTTAAAGGTATTTCTTCTAACCATATCACCAGTTCCTTCAAAAGAATTCTTTCAAGCTTATTTACACCGTAGTGATTTTCAGCATTTCTGAAGGAGGAAGTTGGCCCTATTTTGACATATGTATGATGATCTTTTCGAACACAGAAGATGTATTTTAGCTAAAAGGTCTTGATTTGTTCCTTCTAAAGTGACTTAGTATCCTAAACCAAACAGCTGTGGTCATGCTTCTAAATCTTCTAGTGACTTGGAGAGGAGGAGTGAAAAGAGGAAGCTCAACTATTTCATTATATACATATCTCCATATATAAAATTTTAAATATATATATTCTAAATACATGTGTGTATGTATTTCCTGGAATATATATCTTCAATTTTTTTCCTTCAAAGTAATATGTTAGAGCCTCACCTTGACTGCTTTCCACAATGATTAATTGCTGAGTAACAAAAGATTCTCCAAATCCTCAGAAACGTTCTCTTCATGGCCTACAATTAATGCATCTCCTTTGACAAAGTCACTAGCAGGAAGAGAAAAAAAAAGCTGAGCAGTGAACACACCTCCATTTGTTATAAGCTGAGCTAAGCTTTTTATAGCTGCTTTTCATTTTCTTTGTCATCAGCTAAGCAACCTCTAAACAAGGGAAATCTCTCCCATGATGATGTGACTGAGGCACACGTGTTAACCTTTTGCAACATACTAGCCCCATTTTCTCTCTTTCTTTTAAATACTAAGCATGAGGTCGTAAATTAGAAAATGCATAGATTTTCAGTTATCATCCCATTTATTAAGGTCTGACAGAATAACTCCATCCAGTTAAGTCGAACTTCAGTGCACTAAGAATTATTAATGGGAACTGTAATGCATCTTTTTAAAAGAAGAGCCTGGCACATCTACTATATTCAGGGTTTATGGTGATTTAGCAGAAATGTATGGGACATTTTCTTTTTCCTTCTGACTTATTTTATGATTTTTTTGAAAACCTCAAAAATAATAAACTATAAAATGAAATTTTTCTCTCTCACAGAATATCTTGTGGGTTTGGCATGTCTCACTATCTAAAATGCACTACTGTGAAAACGTTACAGGTACACATATCTTTGTTACAGCAGAGTAAGCACTTGGCAGCAAGCAAATTGCAATTAAGTCCATTGACGGTGGAGTTAGAGGTGTTATTCATTTACTTGCTGATCTAAATTGTCCCATAAGAGTGTGCAATCTTGGTTCTTTGGCTCTTATGTAATGAACTATTAGTAGAAAAATAATATTTTTAATTCTTAGAAACAGCAATGAAGTAAACAACAACAGACAAGTTAAGTGGCTCAATAATGGGGGTAATAGAGATCACTGGTCAGTTGTTTATTTATTCTTGAATTTACCAAGAATAAAAAAAATCTGTGATGCTGCAAAAGCTGTTCAGTCACAATGGCTACTCATACCTAAATGCTTGGATTAGGCAGTAAGATCCCTCCATGGAGAGTGTTCCAAGTATATCAAATATATATGAACATATGTGTCTACAGCTTTCTGTGAACATTAAAAAGCTACCTGCTTCAAAGGCATGTTGGGTGTTTTCTTCTTCAGGCTCTTGCCTTTCTATACCATGGGGGTTGTTTCAATAGGGAAATGTTTGTGAGAAGGAACCAGGGAATCTTTAGGGTCCAGGCCTGTATATTGGCATTCAGCAATCACTTGTCTAAATTAACTTGAATTAATGATGGAAGGATCAGATAAACTGATGTAAAATATTTTTCTTAACTTTTAGGTATATTTACATTTTACATTTGCATAAATTGATACCTAAAACTAAATAATCAGCAATATAGTAAAAAGTGTATTCATTTCAGTCATTGGAAATGCATTAGTCTCCTGGTTCTTATTTATGCACTGTCTGCCCTTTGATTTTTGGACATGCCTTTGGGATTCCAGCTCCCTCTTCTTCTGCACAATGGACCCTCTGCACATTGGAGAGCACCACTCAGGTGCTTTAGGAGATGGCTTTCCTGTTATGGTCCATCCATGAAGTAACTTATGGAAATTCTAGACTTCATCATGGTTATTTCTTCATTAGCGTAGTTGAATGTTAATTGCATCTCAATATCTTCTTTGTATTTTTGTGTCTTTTCTTTGTTGCCTTAAATCTAGAATGGATCCTTGCTTCACTGGGAGGGAATTCTTTAGTGGAATAATGACAATAAATTGTTTTTGTTTGTTTTAATGGAGACATTATTTAATCTGAAAAAAGATGATGTATTTCCACATACTGAGCTGGAAAGCTAAAGTCATGGAAATGGAGATTAAAGAAAGTAAATCAAATGAGAAAGAGCAAGTCAATTCTTTATAATGCGTCAGCTGATTATCTAGTTAAGTGTACTTTGTTCTATTTTATTTCCTGTTTCGGGTCAGTTTACAGATTAGAAGCAACTAAGTTATAGCAACATTCACAACTTACACATTTTTGTAACCTCAATCACTCATTTCACAAATGATAGAAATTGTTACCATGTATTGGCTATTTACAATGTGTCAGTCTCTGCAATGAGTACTTAACCTACATTAGCACACATTTAGTCCTCCCAGCAACTATCTCTTACAGTTGTGAAAACTGAGATTCATAGCAGCTGAACTCATCCAGTGTGGCAGAGCTGTGCAACTCCAAAACCTGTGCATGTAAACAAGACACCCTCCTAGGAATTTAAGGAGCACTACCCTACTACTCTGTAAAGGACACCTACTACTTGGGGCACAGACTTAACCAATCATTAGAGCTACATCTGGATTTATGTCTTGATTTTATTTGCTCATTCTATCCTTGACTTTTTTCTTTTGGAAGGTTAGGCTCATATTAATCACATCTAATCATAACACAACCATGACCACAATTCTCCAATTGGCAACCAACTCTGGCAAACCTACCATATTGCTGTGTTTTTCCCCCTTTTCAAAATAGCTATTTAGTTCATATTCCTTTCTCTTTTTTCTCCTCCTTCTTGCCATATCATATCCTCTGATTCACCTAATGATGTCACCTCATTTTCTTTCAGAAAATAAGTACAATTGCAATTCTTTCACCCTCCCATCCTGAGCTGTACCTTCCTGTACCTGGACTGTCTTTTAGAAAGGCTAAATCAATTTTCCTTTACCAAGGACACCCCTTCCATTTGTGTTCTGGATACCAAAGACTTTTCCTTCTCAAAATTTTTTCCATTTTATGTATCTTCTTTCTCTCTTGTATCATCAGTTTCTTCCTTTTAATTGTTCTCACTAGTATATAGACAAACTTGCATCTTGTACCATATAAAAAATTCTCTTCTTAACCTTCATTTACCTTCAGCTACAGTCCTAAAAACTCTCCTCTTCATGGCAAATCTTGCTGAGTTTTCTGTAGCAATTCTATTTGTTATTACTCATCTTCTCCTTGATCAACTCCCACCAGGCTTGATTCCCCACCAGTCCACTGAAACCACACTTGACATCATGACCCATGAAGTCTCTTCCCCAATCCTGTCATCTTTCTCTCTGATACTGACCTGGCAGCAGCATTTGACACAGCTGACCACTCTCTTCTTTTTGAAACACTTTCTTCACTTAGCTTCCATGACATCACCTTTTCTTGGTTTTCTTGACAGTCATTCTCTGCCTCTTTTGTGTCCTCCATATAATCTTTAAAAGTTGATCTGCCTGCGAGTTTTTTCTCTTTGCACACCCTTGCTGGTCAATTTTATACACTCTATACTAAAATGACTGCCAACTGTCTGTAGCCCAGCCTTTCTCCAGAATCTACTCACTTATATAACATCATTCAAATGGCTAAGAATATCTCAAGCTTGCATTTCCCCCCCTATTCCTCCTCTCATCTTCTCATCTCAGTGCATAAAACCCCCATGCTCTGGGTTATTTAAGTTATTCTCAGTTCATCTCTTTTCTTCATTCTCCATGTCCATCACAGTGTTGTTGCTCTACCTGCAAAACATTTTCTGTCCAATACTCTCAATTCTCATAACTATGACCTCTAGACCAAGATGCCTGAACTACTGCCCTGGTTTTTTGCTGGTTCTCTGCTTCCAACCTTATCATCTCTACAAGTGAATTCTTGCATTTACCCACTTAAATCATTCTTCAGTACAGTCAAAGAAATAATTTTTTTAAGCCACAGGAACAGATGTGCTGTTAAAAATAAATGTTACTTTTTATTCCATGAAAGATTCAGGTGTGGATGCCTTTGTAGATGTCTCATGATTAATACAGCTAAAGTTTTCAAGATATCAAAGAGCACAGGGAGAAGTACCTGAATTTTTTATTCTTGGAGAAATAGATTTAGATTTCAAATATTTTACATACAAAGAACATTTTTGTTATGCTTTATTTGACGTGCAAAATTGAGGAAAAAGCTTATGCCAGTGGGTTCTACCTAAAGACCAGGAATATACTTTGTTCACTGTAATGAATCTTGGTGTATCACATGATAAAAAAAAGGCAAGTCACCACTTCTACCACTGTGATGCTCCTCTTATTTTATTTGGTTCTTATAAAACTTGAGTAGATTATGCCTGTCTCTTTGCTTCCACTGCCTGACCATGACTGGAAACAATTACAGCCAGTCTCTTTTTATTATTACTTACAAATAACACTTTTTTTTATAAACAATACATTATTTTAGCCCCTAAGAAGAAAAACTGCATGGCTCAGAGGCTAAACAGAAGAGAGAACTGAGGGCACACACTCTACCTACATGTGTGTCTTTGTTAGTTGATGCTCTGCTTTGCTTCCTGAAATGACCTTGATGTCAATTCAATGATCTGTGAAGAAGGCACGAGAGGCTAAACATTTCTGAGGGAAAAAATTCATATGAAGGCATTGGGCTCCAAGCACATTAAGAA
Organism: Tarsius wallacei; assembly: GCA_963574415.1. Taxonomy (NCBI): domain Eukaryota; kingdom Metazoa; phylum Chordata; class Mammalia; order Primates; family Tarsiidae; genus Tarsius; species Tarsius wallacei. Next base: position 10,333 of record CAUYQG010239751.1, on the reverse strand, counting down.
ACAGAGTGGCAGTAGTTATTGTGGTTATGGGATGAAAATCAGGCAACAGATACTGAAGATGACTGCTGGTCATATCCTCACCCACCAACTCATAGGTTTGTAGGTCTAGAAGCATCTTAAGCAGTCTCCTGTTAATTCTCCCCTCCTGCAGTGCCCACGTATAAGATTTCCTAGACAGCCTGTTTGTGCATTCTGAGGTCTACCACTCATTCAATCATTTGGTTTTTTGATTCATTATTTTTCCTGACTCCTCATTTTTCCCAGACCTTAGGCATTGCTAAATGAATGTCTTTGAATTTACTCCTGTATAGTGCCTCTATTTGCTCTGTTTAAAGGACCACAGTAAGGGAAATGGAGAAGAAGAAGGTATTAATACTGAGAACCTTCAACTGACTGCATCACTAAGATGTATAATGAGAAGCATTCGCAAGTTTTGATTTGCTTTGCTAAAATTGAGTTATAGCTGCAATTCCCTAGCAACACGTCTGTTAAGCGAGGAAGACCTGTATTGCTGTTTCTTAGTAGCCAGCTAGCTGGGAGGCACATTTTTATCAGGTAGCATGCAGTACTTGTGCTAACAAAAGACTTATTTTGAAGCAGTGCTGACAATGATAGGTATTTAATATATTAAAGGATATGTACAATATTCATGGTGATTTTGAATACTTTATATAAATTATTTACTATATAGGCCTCACTAAAAATTAATTGCTAGCATGGTGAGGATGATTCTTTTTATATATACTTTTTGGGTTATTCCTCACAATTCAAGAATAGTCTACCTATGTGTTAAGGCACTTTATAAAAGCAATTTGAATATTTTGGTTTCAAACTCCTCCAGTGCTGATTAAGAGGGTCTGATTTGTTTACAGCTATTTTTAAAAAAGAGGCAAGTAATAATTCATATTACTAGTGGTTAGCATAGAATTTTTCTTACCGTTCAGAATTGGAGAAATCCCTGAGGGCTAGAGCAAGGCATTCATATGACACAGTGAGCCTTTTGTGCTAAATTTGTAGTTATGCAGGTTGTACATGGGAGAATCAAAGCCAGTACCAATGGTTCCTGGAACTTAAGTGTTCTAGAAAAACACTTATGTTATAGAACAATGAACATGAGAGCTTTCTCTTTCTCCAGTGGAAGTAGGAAGTAGCGAGTGGTAACTCGGAAACATTATTTGACTTGCAGCATATCTGGGAAAAAAACTAGGAATTCCTGCAATTCTTTGAGAAAATCATCTATGCAGACAGTTGAACCACTCCTTTATAATACACGCCTCTTGTAAATTACCTGGCTTTCCTTTCCTATAAACTAATACTTTTCTCTCTAATCAATGTGAATATTTTTGCTATTTAGCTGTTTATTTCTGTTGACTGTTTCATTTCTGCAATTAAAAAAACCTCTTTGCTGTTCTTTAAGCAAGTCAGTTATAGAGGTGCCATTGTGTTTTTTTATAAGCAATGATTCCCAAATGTAGTCTGCAAAACTACATCAGAAATTATATAGGCACTTAACTTATGTATGACCCTTCTCCCTTCACTCACATGTGTGTATATGTGTGTGCATGTGTGTGTTCTTGGCCTTTATTCCTTTTCCCAGGTTATTCTTATACAGAACACTGTGGAGGAACCCTTCTATTTAAAGTCACATTTTGACCTCTCATAGAAAGATGAGGGAAGTACTCAAAGTCACTTGGTGGCTCAAATGGTCAGACAGTAAAGATTTTGACATGGGAGGTAAAGAAATAGAAATTTTTATTTTTTTGTAAGAAGATTTTTGGGGGATTACTTCCTTTTTATGGATCTTGTCTCTTTCACAGGATTTTCCTATGGGATTGGCATATTAAAGTGGGACCAGGCCTTCTACAGCCTGTGAGCACATGCTGAAATGAGGCAAGGCTCGGGGGGATGGGGGCTAGGGAGCAGTATTGAGGACTTTTCATCCAGGGCAAGTCTTGAGTTGGGGTGGAAAAAGCAGACAGGGTCCCTGTGACTGTCATGATGCTCAGGGAGCTGGGTCCTGGCTAGCCATAAACTATTTCTTTGCCTTTATATCATCTTTGCTGTCCATGCATCTTGGGGAATTTGCTGGTGTAGCTAATATCGTGGATGACAGTGTGGCAGGACTGCGGGAGTCAGGATTCTGCTAGCACATCCTAGCAGACACTATTAACTAAGAATTCTGCAGAAAGAAAATGTGTCTGTTACAGATAGCAGCACAGTAAACTTTCCCGGGTGCCTCTGAATGTGTCATTCTCCTGGAAAACCCTTACCTTTTGACCTGACAGGTTACATTAAAAAACAAAGCAGGCTGGGCTTGGTGGCTCAGTCTGTAATTACAGCACTTTGGGCGACCGAGGTGAGTGGATTGCCTGAGCCTGAGGGTTCGATACCCGCCCGGGCAACTTGGCAAGACCTTGTCTCTACAATAAATAAAAAATTAGCCAGGTGTGGCAGCCAGAACATTCCAAGTTTTGGCTACTTGGAAGGCTGAGGTGGAAGGATTGCTGGAACCCAGCAGGTCAAGGCTGTGGTGGCCGGGAACGTGCCACTGTACTCCAGTCTGGGTGACAGAGTGAGACTCCAACTCAAAAATAAAAAAAATTAAAAAAAGCAACAACAAAAAAATTAAAACCTGTTATTAAAAAAAAAAAAAAAAGTAATACACATTAATCTCACAGAAACAAAGAACTGAGTAACACATGTTCTCACTCATAAGCGGACCCTGAACAGTTACCATAATGCTATACGAAAGGGATTGGCAGTAGTGGGAAACTGCCGGGGGGGTGGGGCATACTTCATCAAGAAGGGTAACCAGGTGAAGTGGGGACCAAAGTGCGGCCCAAACTTTACCTGTACAATGACCATTTATATACCTAACCCTGAATTGTACCCAACATCTTTAAAATAAAAATTGAAATAAACAAACAAGGTTTCCAGCATTAAAAGGTCTTTCTAAATAAAATCTTGATTTAGACAACCACTATAAACTACCTGCTCTTTAATTTTTAAAGTGAAGTTGATGCTGTGTTCGCTGTGCTCACCCCAGACCCCCACTTCCAAGGCTGGCGCCAGCTGGCCCCAGAGAAGGACAAACCTTGCAGCCCCTCCTGGCATCAGCAGCCTGTGGATGGGGCCATGACCTTCGCCAAGGGCGGCTCAACCCACATTTCATCCCAGTTACCTTGACCGTTGAAAGGGCTGACCTTTCATAATGTAGAAACTTGAACAGCATCCGCACCTCTTTTATGACTGAACTGCTCTCTTTCCAACCTGATTTTTTTTTAATGTATAAAGGACTTTAGATCAGATACTGAGAAGCTCATAACACTAAAGGGAGCTTAATTAAAGTCAGTGGAAAATTCACAGTGAGAGAAAATAAAAGCAGCAAGCAATAGAAATCACACCGACTGGATCTAGAAGCCCATTGGGGGATAAACCCAGGAGGCGTAAAGCCTTCAGGACATCTATCAGATCAAGGCAGGGAGAATAAAAAGTTGAATCAAAGTTAAAAGAGAAATCCTTCATGGTAAATATTGCTAACTCAAATTCTGCATTCAGAATATTTGAAAGAACCTGACATCCGACAAATCCCTTTTCTTTAATTTTAAAGAAATTTGTGTTAAACTAGGTTTTTGTGATCCTGTGGCCTGTCATAGGGTAGGCTTCCAAGGAAGTTTTTTTGCAGGTGGACATGGGTTCTGAGTCTGTGGGTGGAAGGGTGGCCTGGAGCATAATCTCCCATGTGGCTTTTACCACGCACCTGTGAGCATTCCTGTGAGAGAAGCAGAAGAATCCCCAGGCACTTAGCACAGCAGCTGAAGGTCCTTGGGGTCACTATTTTCTTTTGTGTCTCTGATGACCTCTGTTCCCTTACTATTTGACTCTTGGCATGATTTTAGTCTTTAGGGATATGACATGGTGTGGTGAACACATGACAAGGAAATAACTAAAGGAATCAAATCTAACAAAATCTTTAACATTTAAAACATCTTCCTATAATCTCTAATTATGTTTAATTATTGATCTTGAATGTTCCAAGATGTAAGTTATTAAAAGAACCATACATTTTCCTTAAGCAGCCATTTGTTTGTTAGGAGTGCGACAGCAATCCCAACAGGTGTCTGTGTGTGTCACATGGGTTCCATAGAATCGCATGAACATGCTGTCCCTTCAGTAGCATAGCAACCACGCCAGCATGAATGTTCCTCACAGGCCCAGCACAATAGCGTGGTGGCTGCTTTCCACCAATGGAGGAGTGGCCGAGCCAGAGTCTGACCAAGGCCTGGCCTTGACCGATTCTGCTGGAGGAGATGCCTATAACAGGCAGGGTAACCAGGCCCTGCAGTAAAGTATTCCTCTCTTGCTGCCTTCAGATGAAAGGTGTGCTTTAGGGTTTTTGTTATTATGTTCACACACATAAAATATGCTTCTGTTAAGATAAATGTGATCTCTTACATTTCATTTAATCTGAAGGGTTGTGAAAAATGTTAGTCCCATGAATGATTAAAGATTTCCTGTAGAGGGAAAGCTGTCCATTAGTGTGACCATCTGGATGTTATCTTATAGTGATTTGCATAATTTGCTCCCTTCACCTAGACAGTGATTTTCTAAAGCAAAACAAAATAACCCCCTGCAACAAAAACAACAAACAGCTAGCATTTGAGTATCCTCACTATTTGCACAAACTCAACTAAGCATTTTCACAGACAGCATCTAATCCTGTGAGGTCATACTATTGTCCCCATTTTGCAGATGCATATACTGATGTTCAGAAAAATGAACTATTTTATCTAAACCACAGAAAAAGCGAGAGGTGAGATGTTAACCTAGCTCTACCTGATTGAAGCCTGTTCTATAAGCTGTGCTTATCTGTGACCTATCATTGGATAACAAGTGCCTCGCACAGAGCCTGGCTCTTTAGGCTTACAATAAATACCTGAAGACTGGGCATGGTGGCTCACACCTGTTTTCCCAACACTTTGGGAGGCCGAGTGGGGAAAATTGCTTAAGCCCAGGAGTTTGAGACCAGCCTAGACAACACAGTGAGACTACATCTTTACAAAAAAATAAAAATAAAAATAAAAAGAATTATCAGTGCTTGGTGGTGTGCAACTGTAGTCTCAGCTACTTGGGAGGCTGAGGCAGAGGGATCACCTGAGCCCAGGTAAAGTCTGTGGTGGGCCGTGATTGTGCCACTGCACTTCAGCCTGGGTAACAGAGTGAGACTCTGACTCAAAATAAGTGAATGAATAAATAAATAAATCTTTGGACTGATTTGATGCAGCTTGACAAAGATACTCAGTCTGTTTATAAGATTGTGGAAAACAAGAAGTTTCCATCTGTTTCTCCAGGCATTTTAAAGTCACATTTTGAATTCTTTGGCAGGAATAAGAATTCCAGGAACCCCATGTGAAATTCAAGGACCCTGTAGATCTGGAATGGACAGCATTCATACTTGGGACTCGGTTCACATGGCCCACATGACAGGTAGCAGATGAAGTAAGCGAAGCACAGTTTTGCAGAAGAGTTTGAGTGGGTGAGTCAGTAGGGAAGGAAATGGATACACTTGTTGCTGCATCAAAGGTTAATGGAAAGCATCTGTGCTTTGCTGAGCACAACTCACTGCATAAAAGATGTAGCAAAGTTGCTTAACAAGGTCACTCAACTCTGGGGAGTTTCTTGATCTATGCTCAATCAAATCCTTTCTCCTGTGGTGTCGGGTCAAACCAAGCACATGGAGTCAGCCAAATTAGTCACCCGAAATTCAGGTGCCCAGATTGCACTTTTTAGAATTTAGTTTCTTATCACTGTCACCAGTGGACTGACACCTCCTAATTGAGTATATTCAGTAATGCCCAGAGGCTTCTCTGCTGTAAACCCCAGAGGACACCTATTTATCTTATTTAGATTCAGGCTATTTGCTGAAGAAAGGAATTCGTGTCAGCAGAACCAGCTAGATTTGAAAAATAAGGAAGATTCCACCCGTGTAGGTATCAGTTATCCCTGCATCCCCTTCTTCATAAAACAAAAACCAAAGCAAACCAGACCAAATGAAAACACGTTGAAAGCATAAACATAGGGTTAAGAATTAAGACCGTGATTTTGAATTTAGCTGTCATGATGGAGCACCAGTGCTTTGGCCCAATTTGAGTCATTCATTTTAATGTTCGTATCCAGAGTGCACAGAGACTAAAAGAGATGTCAGCAACACCTTTGCATGATGATGCTGATTCCTCGAGGTCAGCCTTCTGGAGACACTTGAACTTTACTATTTAAAATATTATGGCATTTATTAATGATGGCCGTCCTTACTTGAGTTAGGTGGTATCTCAGTGTGGTTTTGATTTGCATTTTCTGATGTTTAGTATGGCTGAGCATTTGTTCATGTATCTGTTGGCTGCTCATATGTCTTCTTTTGAGAAGTGTCCATTCAGGTCTTTTGCCTACTTAAAAAAAATTATTTTATTTTAAAGATATGAGGTAGAATTTAGGGTTAGGTATACAAGTGGTTATTGTACAGGTGAAGTTTGGGACCCCTTGTACCCTGCTTTGCTTGGTTTGAGATCAGGTACCCTTATTAATGTTATGTGCCCCCTTCCTCTTTCCTTAGCAGTTTCCAGCTACTGCCAATCCTTTTCTTATAGTATTATCGTAAATGTCCAGGGTCTGTTTATGAGTGAGAACATATGGTACTCAGTTTTTTGTTTTTGTGATAAATCACTGAGTATTACAGACTCTAAATCCATCCAAGTTGCTGCAAAGTCCATAATTTTGTTGTTCTTTTTGGCCATGTAATATTCCATTGTGTATGTGTACCGTATTTTTTTTAATTTTAAAGATGTGGGGTACAATTCAGGGTTAGGTATACAAATGTTCATTATGCAAGTACCCTTGCTGATGAGTTTCCCTCAACTGCCAATCCCACTCTCCTTCCCTGGCAGTTTCCACTACTGCCAATTCCTTTCTTATAGTATTATGATACTTGTTCAAGGTCCACTTATGAGTGAGAACATATGATACTCTGTTCTTTGTTTCTGTGATAGATCACTGAGTATGATAGACTCTAAATCCATCCAACTTGCTGCAAAGTTCATATGTTTGTCCTTTGTTATGGCTGCATAATATTCCATTGTGTATTTGTACCACATTTTTTTATCCAGTACAGTTTCAATGGGTAGCACGGTTGGTTCCATAGTTTTGCTATTGTAAATAGTGCTGTAATAAACATGCATGTGCAGGTGTCTTTTTTGTAGGGTGATTTAAGTTCCTCCGGGTATATTCCCAGAAGAGGGATTGCTGGATTGTATGAAAGGTCAATTTCCAGTTACTTTAGGAATTGCCACATTGTTTTCCATAGAGGTTGAACTAGTTTGCATTCTCACCAACAGTGTAAAAGTGCTCCCTTTTCTCCATGTCCTCATCAGCATCTGTTGTTTTTTGTTTTATTAATGATTGCCATTCTTACTGGAGTTAGGTGGTATCTCAAAGTGGTTTTGATTTGCATTTCTCTAATGATTAGTAAGGTTGAACATTTTTTCATGGTCTGTTGGCTGCTCATATGTCTTCTTTTTTTTTTTTTTTGAGTTGGAGTTTCACTCTGTCGCCCAGACTGGAGTGCAGTGGCCGTTCCCGGCCACAGCAGCCTCGACCTGCTGGGCTCCGGCGATCCTTCCGCCTCAGCCTTTCAAGTAGCTGGAACTACAGGCGCAAGCTACCACACCTGGCTAATTTTTTTTTTTTTTAATTGTAGAGATGAGGCCTTGCCAAGTTGCCCAGGTGGGTCTTGAACCTGCGGGCTCAGGCATTCCACTCACCTTGGCCTCCCAAAGCGCTGGGATTACAGGCTGAGCTACCGAGCCCGGCTTCATATGTCTTCTTTTGAGAAGTGCCTATTCATGTCTTCTGTCCACTTTTTATTGGGGCTGTTTATTTTTTTTCCTTTCAGCACATTTGAGTTTCTTGTAGATCCTAAATGTTAGGTCTTTGTCAGATATGTAGTTGGCATATATTTTTTCCCATTTCGTGGGCTGTCTCCCCACTCTCTTGATGGTTTCTTTAGCTTTGCAAAAGCTTTTCAGTTTGATGAAGTCCCACTTGTCTATCTTATCTCTTGTGGAATGGGCTTTTGGGGTTTTGATTAGGGAATTGGTTGCCTATTCTGATTTCTGTAAGAGTGTCTCCTGCATTTTCTAAGATTCTTAAAGTTTGGGGTTTTACATTTAGGTCCTTGATCCATTTGGCGTTGATTTTTGTGTATGGTGATAGACAGGGGTCCTGTTTCATTCTTCTGCATGTGATCAGTCGGTTTTCCCAGCACCATTTGCTGAATAGGTTCTTCTGTCCCCAGTGGTTGATGGTGGAGGCTTTGTTAAAGATGAGTTGGTTGAGAAATTGAGGTTTGCTTCAGAATCTTTATCCTGTTCCATTGGTACACGCCTGTTCTTGTACCAATACCAGGTTGTTTTGACTACTGCAGCCTTACAATAAAGTTTAAAGTCTGGAAGTGTGACACCACCTGCCTTGTTTCGTTTGCTGAGGATTGTTTTGGCTATTTGTGGTTGGTTGTTCATGTTTCCATACGCATTTCTGTATTGTTATTTCCAGGTCTAAGAAGAATGATGCTGGTATTTTAATAGGTATAGCATTAAATCTGTAGATAGCCTTTGGTAGGGTGGACATCTTAACAATGTTGATTCTTCCAATCCATAAGCATGGAATATTTTTCCATTTGTTTGTGTCATTTTTGACCTCTTTGAGCAGTGTTTTATGGTTTTCATTGTAGTGGTCTTTCATTTCTTTGGTTAGGAAGATGTTGGGGTATTTCATTTGTGTGTGTGGCTATTGTGAATGAGATTGTGCTTTTTATTTGGTTCTCTGCCTGTTTGCTGTTGGTGTATAGGAATGCAACTGTTTTTTGTACATTTTCTTTGTACCTTGAGACTTTGCCAAAGTCCTTTATCAGGGCAAGAAGGTTTTTGACAGATTCTCTTGGATTTTTAAGTTATGGGTTCATATCATCAGCAAAGAGGGATAATTGACTTCTTCTTTTCCTGTTTGGATACCCCTGATTTCCTTCTCTTGTCTGACTACTTTTGTCCAATTTTGTCCACTTTTTAATAGGGCTGTTCATTTATTTCCTTTTGGCTCATTTGAGTTCCTTATAGATCCTGGATGTTAGGCTTTGTTAGACATACATATAGCAAATATTTTTTTCCCATTCTGTGGGTTGTCTTCTTGTTGTCTTGATGGTTTCTTTTGCTGTTTGATAAGGTCCCACTTGTCTATCTTATCTTTTATGGCTTAATCCTAACTTTTTCCACACATCTTTATAATAAAATAAAGTAAAAAAATCTTATGACAATGAACCATTATGACATAACTTGCCTGTTTTCTAGTGTATTATACAACTGTGTTGTGGCAGAAGACTTGTTTTCATAGGAGTAGATCTAGTGACTTAACGTGGAAGAGCAAAATTTAACAATTGTCACCACCATCTTGGCACCACCATCTAGCACTTGTAAGGACATGCAGGACACGTATTTGCCCAGTATTCAATGGGCCCTTCAGTTATGTATAGTTCTCCCAGGCTCACATGCCTGAAGTTTAAGAAGCATCTAGGAGCTACAAGGAAGTCTCAAGTAGAAACATAAATTGGAATTACCATAAACTCAAAACCACTATACATAATATTATTCTGGTGGCTCAAAAATAATAATTGAAGCTTCACAAATGAACTGCTTCACAAATATCTAATATGGTCTACCATGTTGCACAGTATTAGGTTTAATAATTATCTGTCTCTCAGACTATTGCAATGGCACTTCAACTGATCTTCACAACTCTTGAATCTCCCCACACCAACGATTCCTACTTATCGATACAGATCACAGCTCTACCTTTGGCACTTTCTCTGCTCATCCATTTTATGCCTCCTTAATGCCTACAGAGTGAAATCTAAAAGTCTAAGAGACCTGTTAGTTGTCCTGTATATTTAATTATTGTACAGTGAAGCCCAGCATTTTTTTTATGTGTAACGTATTTTTTCTTCCCTGCTTTTGTCCATTCTTTTACTGTCTACTGTAATTTCTGTCATCCCCATCTGTAGTTGTGGACCTTCATCTTTTTCATGTTTTCTGACGCTTTCAAGAAGGGATATTTTCTTTCATGAGCAGCTCCACAATGCTTAGCATAATTCTTTTTTTTTTTTTTTTTTATATATTATTTTATTTTATTATGTTATTGTGGGGTACAGTTAGGGGTTAGGCATACAAAAATATTTCGTTCAGGTACCCTTGTTGATAAGAGGTGTCTCCCCATCCTCAGATAGATACCC